>PVHX01012059.1:0-61109 GCA_004024805.1 Geosciurus inauris | reverse complement strand
GCACCCGGCTCCCGGGAGCTTCTTACATCTGCACTTTGCTCTTGTGTTCCATGTTGCTCTGCTGAGCTTTGTCAGAGTGAACCTTTGTGAGCAGCAAGCTGCTGTCCAGTTTCAGATGGAGTCCCTTACCCACAGTTCAACTTTGAAAGACCATGTCAAGGGTCACAGTGTGAGCCGGGTGTGGTGGCGCACGCCTGTAATTCCAGCACTTTGGGAGGCTGAGACAGGAGAATCGCGAGTTCAAAGCCAGCCTCAGCAATGGCGAGGCGCTAAGCAACTCAGTGAGACCCTGTCTCTACATAAAACACAAAATAGGGCTGGGGATGTGGCTCAGTGGTCGAGTGCCCCTGAGTTCAATCCCCACTACCAAAAAAAAAAGGGGTCACAGTGTGTACAGCTGTCAGCATGAGGCTCTCAGGACATTTTTGCTTGTTTTTCATATGGCCTTATCGAGTTGGCTTAGGTACACCTGTCTTCTGATAGTAAAGACCACATGCTTCCTACTGAGCTTTATCTTCAGTTCACAGACTAGCCAGAGTTGGATTTTCTGGAAAGTTTTCAGCAGAACTAGATCAAAGATTATGATAGTTTTCTGACTATCACCCACTTCAGTGTCCTTGGCCATGGTGGCATTCGGCTCCCTTAGCTGAGCCTTGAGGTCTCACTGAGTTCACCTCTTGCTCCTGAACTGCCTGAGAAGTGCAGGACTCAGACTTGCCAGACTTCTCACCTGTGGGCTTTAGTCTTGCCATTCCCACTGAGCACGGCCTTCTCCCTGCTGAGTGCTGGCTTGGGAGGAGCAGTTCAGCAATTCCAGATGAACGAGGAGCTCGCCTGCAGCTGCCCCCGTTTCTAAATGCATTTTCAGATGGAAGAGATCAGTCCTTCCTGGAATATTGGTTTGGTTTAGAGAGGAACATGCAACCTCTTCAATTTTTAATTTATAATTTCATTCCAAAAAGTTGCAAAAGTAGGACAAAGAATTCCCCAGATACCTTTTACCCAGATTTTCTTATGTGTTAACATTTTCCGCATTTGCTTTGTTAACTGTTTGCTGTTCTTTCCTTCTTTATACATAGAAATGAATTTTTTTTCTGAACTATTTAAGAGTACATTGGGATCCTAATTAGAAAAAGTTATACTCCATGTGTAATATGTCAAAATACACTCTGCTGTCATGTTATCTAAAAAGAACGTATAAAAATAAACATTATTTGAAAATTAATGTTAAAGAGTTCATTGCAAACATGGTCCTCCTTTACCCAAACTATTTTAGAATATAGTTCTAAAATTAAGATTCTTACCAAAATCAGTGACAACATTGAAAAATACTGTTATATAATCCAAACTAATTATTGAGATTTCACCGTTTATCCATTATAGGAAGAGGAAATACAAATTCACCCATTTCCCACTCAGCCATCATCTTCTTCCCCCTGTAAGGTTGAAGGTATGGCTCGTTCCTATGTGCCAGGTGGTATCAATTTGATATGTTACCAATTTGTTTGAAATCCTTTTTTTTTTAGATTTTTTTAAAACCTTGATTTATTTATGTATTTTGTATGTGGTGCCACAACCCCAGCCCTCATTTTTCTTTTATTGGACACTTTCTCTAAAAAATCCATTGCTGGCCTTCTTCCTAATCTCCTTGTTACTGGCTTGCTTGCTGTTTTCCAATGCGCCTCCTCTCCACAGGCATGCCAGATGAACAGAGAGAGGGGCTGCAGGAAGAGCTCATTGACATCATCCTCCTCATCTTGGAGCGCAACCCTCAGCTACACTACTATCAGGGCTACCATGACATCGTGATCACGTTTCTGCTGGTGGTAGGCGAGAGGCTGGCGACATCCCTGGTAGAAAAATTGTCTACCCACCACCTCAGGTACCCATTCAGAGGGACATGAGAGGAGAGTGACGGGCTGGGGTTGTGGCTCAGTGGTAGAGCGCTTGCCTAGCATACGTGAAGCACTGGGTTCGATTCTCAGCACCACATATAAATACATAAAAGAATAAAGATCCATCAATAATTTTAAAAAAAAGGAGAATGTCACTCCTTATGCCCAGCCCCCTTGGATAATTCCTTGATCCTTTTTTTTTTTCCTTTGGGCACTAGAGATTGAACCCAGGGCTGTTTTGCCACTGAGCCACATCCCCATCCCCCTTGGTTCATTTTCTTTTCAGTTTTTTTGGTGGTCACCACCCACTAGCCGTGATCTAAGTGTTTGATCTGACTAAGCTCATTGAATTGTCTTGCTCTAGGGATTTCATGGATCCCACAATGGACAACACCAGACACATTTTAAACTACCTGATGCCCATCATAGACCAGGTGAACCCAGAGCTCCATGACTTCATGCAAAGGTATGTGGTGCCACCTTTATGTGTGTACCACACCCACCTTGACTTTCTCTCTCGGCTTTCGTTTCTTCCTCACAATCTTGTCTGTTTCTCCATCATATTAGGTTGATTTGTGTTGGTTTTCCCTTCTAGTCACCAGCATTTTGGATGGTCCACTTCTTTACATAGTCTTAGATCCCTTTTTCGGGTACTGAGCTCTGTAGGGATACAAGGATAAGACGACCCGTGGTTTGAGGAGTTCACGTCTGGTGTGGCGGGGGCAACATCAGTTTGCCAATTTGGAGATTTTGCCATCCGCTGATGCCCAATTTGGAGATTTGGAGGTTTTTTGCTCCAAGAGAAGTACAAGTCCTCAGAGATTGAGATAAGAGGACAAGGCCATCCGTGAGCAGTTTTATTTCCCAAGTGTCAAGGTGAAGAAAATTTTCTGTGCAGATACCACAGTAGTTGGGGTCCCCCCACTTAAAGAATGGCTATGTGTTAAGACAGTTCAGTTGACTCAAGTTAACTGAAAAACTGTTTTGTTTTTTAGCCTAAGAATATGTACCTGTGCCCTCAGAAAGGGTAAGACTGTCTCAGAAAGAAAATCACGGTATAGTTCCCTGAAAACACCTTATTCCTATAGTTAACGTCTGTTTAGCATCAGAAGAGCGCTTGGTGAGGTGAGGCAGCTGGCATGCTGTTCTGGTGTGAGTGTCAGGCTGCAGTTTAAAAACTTTGTATTTTTTGAAAAGAGAATGCTAAGTTTTGGGATAGCTGAATTCTCCAAAAAGTGTATTTCCCAAATGCTTCCTTCCCACCAGCACTGAGGACAAAGAAGGCCCTAAGAGGGGGCAGGGGTAATCTAGCAGGGAACCTAACATTTGGATTTCCTTTGCTCCTAGTGCTGAGGTGGGGACCATCTTTGCCCTCAGCTGGCTCATCACCTGGTTTGGGCACGTCCTGTCTGACTTCAGGCACGTTGTGCGGTTATATGATTTCTTCCTGGCCTGCCATCCGCTGATGCCCATTTACTTCGCAGCCGTGGTAGGTACCCACTGTGAGCATCAGCCAGGCTCTCCGCCACCCACTCCAGCTTGACCATCTTCCCTGCACGGGGGTCTGGTGATCATGAAAACATGCAAGAGACAGCATTTCCTAGGCAGGTGTCCCTCTTCCGTGCAGTGTGAATGGGAGTGCTATGAAAAACAGAGAAAGTGCTAATTACACAGATTTCTATACTGTAAGACTCTTCTGAACCTTTGAAGTGCCAGCATGCATTGTGAATTGTCATTGTTCTGTTGATGCCTCCTGGACCTATGTTCACCTGGCGAACATCACCAGGGAAGCAGTCTGCACTGCAGCTGCCAAAGGAGAGATCTGCTCCTTAGGATGCTGAAGCCAGGGGGCTGCACTTACTAGAAGGGTGGTGTACCCCTGTAACCCCAATAAGTCAGAGGCTGAGGCAGCAGGATCACAAGTTTGAGGCCAGTGTGAACAACTTAGCAAGACCCTGTCTCAAAACAAAGCTAAAAAAATTTTTAAAAGAGATAGGAATGCCAGGGTTGTGGCTCAGTGGTAGAGCACCCACCTAGCTCTGGTGAGGCACTGGGTTCGATCTTCAGCACCACATACAACTTAATAAATAAAAATAAAGTTATAAAATTAAAAGTAAGATAGGGATGTAGCTCAGTGGTACACCACCCCTGGGTTCACTCCTCATTGATGGGGGAAAAAAAAGGACAGACCTGAGTAATGTGTACAGGTGGGAACCCAGGAAGTTCTTCACAAGTCCCTTCAACAGCAGTGGATTTGTAGACCAGCAGTTAGAGGAAGATGTTTAATGGGAGCGAGACCATTCTATGGTTTTGAACCATTTCTTTGCTAGAGCTCCAAGTATCTCCCAGTGATCCCTCTCCTTTTCTTAAAAGAATCTCCTTTGCCAGGCGCAGTGGCGCAAGCCTGTAATCCCAGCACTTTGGGAGGCTGAGACAGGAGAATCGCGAGTTCAAAGCCAGCCTCAGCAATGGCAAGGCGCTAAGCAACTCAGTGAGACACTGTCTCTACATAAAACACAAAATAGGGCTGGAGATGTGGCTCAGTGGTTGAGTACCCCTGAGTTCAATCTCCAGTACCAAAAATATTATTATCAGTATTTTCCTTGTGCACTTTTTTTTTTTTTGTACCGGGGATTGAACTCAGGGGCACTCGACCACTGAGCCACATCCCCAGCCCTATTCTGGGTTTAATGTAGAGACAGGGTCTCACTGAGTTGCTTAGCGCCTCACCATTGCTGAGGCTGGCTTTGAACTCGCGATTCTCCTGTCTCAGCCTCCCTAAGTGCTGGGATTACAGGTGTGCGCTACCGTGCCCGGCTTCCTTCATTCCTTTCAAGACTTTGAGAGACACTTGCACGGACAAACATGCCTGGAAAGACTTTAATTGGTCAGTCTTTCATGTCACCAGTGGCAGTGTGCTGCTAACAGGAAGGCCCAGCCCAGTTGGAACAGCACTGAGAGAATGTACCTCATTCCTTCCTAGATGGAAATGAGAGCTTGCTGAGTATCCGCCTGAGCTGTCTGTTTCTGGTTTAAACTCGTCTCTGGAGAATGAAAGGCAGCTGGCCCCAGCCCTGTGTGTCTGGTCTGTGATGCAGTCTTTCTTCCCACAGATCGTGTTGTATCGTGAGCAGGAAGTTCTGGACTGTGACTGTGACATGGCCTCGGTCCACCATCTGTTGTCCCAGATCCCTCAGGACCTGCCCTATGAGACGCTGATCAGTAGAGCAGGGGATCTCTTTGTTCAGTTTCCCCCTTCTGAACTGGCACGGGAGGCTGCTGCCCAGCAGCAGGCTGAGAGGTGAGCAGAGCGAGGCACTGGTGGAGCTGGGGTGGTTGTGAATGGGCAGAGGCGGGGGAGGCTGTCTGGTGAGGACAGGGCCGGGCAGGGCAGTGGCCAGAGCTGTTCACTTGCTGGCAGACTCCCCTTGGACTTCACGGGTCTTTATCCAAAATAGCTTTCAGGCTGTGCCGCCACCTGCTGGGGGAGCGCTCCTCCTCCTCTTCCTCTTGCCACTCCTTGTTCTGCCTCCTTCCTCTGCAGGACGGCAGCCTCGACCTTCAAAGACTTTGAGCTGGCATCAGCCCAACAGAGGCCGGATATGGTGCTGCGACAGCGGTTTCGGGGACTTCTGCGACCTGAGACTCGAACAAAAGATGTTCTGACCAAACCAAGGACCAACCGCTTTGTGAAACTGGCAGTGATGGGGCTGACGGTGGCCCTGGGAGCAGCTGCGCTAGCAGTGGTGAAGAGTGCCCTGGAGTGGGCCCCAAAGTTCCAGCTGCAGCTCTTCCCCTGAGGCCTGGCCACTTCCTTCCACAGCACACCGGCCTCGCCCTTTCCCAGAAGGACCGGGACAGTGGAGTTGCCTTGATTAAAAGGGTTTCTGTCGAGGGTGTTCTGTTCCTGCCACCCCCGCCTGCCTGTCCACATTTGCCGTGGCTTTGGAGGCCAGTCACAGAGCCAGCCTGACCTGCGGTTTCTTCCTTGGACCTTAAAGTGTCTCTGCCACCTCCCTTCATGTTGGAGGAAGTGAGTTCTTTTGTTCCCGGCCATTCTAAGGACCTCAGGGTCTGGGCTTCCCTGGCTACTGGGGGACATCCTGGCTACCCAATGGGAAGTAAGCTGGACCCCAGAATGCCCCCTTTGCAGCTCCTGGGGTTCTGTCCACTTCAGATGGACAAGGAAGGAGGGCTGCTGCTGAAGTTGGGCCTTGGGTGAAAGTGAGGGGCAGAGAGCTCCAGCCTGGGAACCCTTTGAAAAGCAGCTCCATTAGCTAGTCGGAAATCAGACAGACATGAACTAGGTTATTAGTTAAATCCTACCTATTTTCAGCCTAGAAATCACGTGGGTATTTCCAGTCCAGCAGGAGGGAATATTAATTACCTAGACTGGTTTTGCCTGCCTTTTTATTTCTCCTTGTTCTCTTCTACAAGCCACATGACATTACTTACAAAAGACACTTTTATTACTATTTTTAGAATTATATACTCCTAACATGTAAAGTACTTTCACTTTAAAAAGAATCGTTCCTTCATGGAAAAAATAGTTCTCATCAGAAGGATGAGCTTGTACAACCCTGAAGTTTACTTTCTACTCAGCTGTGTAACATTTCACTTCAGCCAGAGCTGCCGATTGTGAACAGATCCCCACTTCCAAGTGCCCCCCGCCCGACCCACTTTGCTTCCTTCCTGTTCTCCACAGACCAGCCTTCCACTCCAGCTGCGTGCCCTCTCAGTGCCGTGGCGTCGTCTTTGGGCTTGGTATATCAGAACGCCTGGTCTCTGCCTAGTGGGAAATGTTGAAGTGCCTTTTGCTGCTTTAAAAATTGGAGTATATTGTGTGAAGCAGCTGTGTACTTTTATTTTCCTGGTCTCTCTCGGCTGGTGATTTCATTAAGTGAACGTGCCAGGAGCACTTGCCCTCCCCACGTGCCCACTGTGTGCAGGGTGGTTGTGCTCAGCAGGCTCCCTGCTGGCTGCTGGAGAGGGTTCTGAGCTACACTGAGCACTTTAAAACCCAGACATCTGAAAGTATGGTGGGTCATTCACAGCAAGAGCCACACGGGGTGAATGTGACGCAGATTAATCTAGAAAGTGGGATCATTAGGGCAAATGAAAATTCTTCTAGGATCCAGAGGTGACAAGATGGTAAATACTCCATCTGCTCCCGTGCCAAGTGTGTCGTCCTGCCATATTTACAAAGGGCAGCAGCCTCTGTGCCTCCAGCCACAAGCACACAAACCTGCTTGTAAATCCAAAGATGGCAAGAGGTGGAGGAGCTGCAGACGACCCAGGGCCACAGCGCTGCATCCCAGGAAGCCGGTGACGTTTGCCTGTGCTGTGGCCTAGGGAGGAAGTTTGCTACAGCTTTGCTCACACCAGGAGTCTCCCTCGCCATTGAGAGGAAAGCATTATCTATTTACCTTCAGGTGACTTATTTATTCTGTAAAGAATATGTGTAAATATTTTGTACAGAGAGCCCTGTATGAAATAAACAGCCATATGTGGTTACTATTCATGTCTCATCCATCCGTGCCCTCCTAGACTACGCTCAAGCTACACCCCAGGCCCTTTTTAGTTTTGGGGGCAGGACATCAAAACTACAGTCCTGCTTCAGCCTCCATGCCTGACTCTTGAGTACAATTGTGGTAACTGGAGAATTGAAGAAAGGGTATGTGTGGTGTAAGTTATTTGGTCTTTGTCCCAGGCTCATGACCCAGGGTTCCTACAACCCTTGGGATTGCCAAGGAGTGGATGATACAGGAGTTGTCTGTCATTTTTAATGATCTCACCTTAGTTCATGCTAAGCAGGTGACTTACAGTGAGACCCCTAAATAGCCTCAGGACAGGACTGGTCACTAGAAACACCAAGTGATTAGATTGACCTAGGGGTGAGAAGAGTTTTATGAGAAACCAAATGAGGCTCTGTGAGCTGCCAGGCTGGGGAGTACATGAGTAGGGGACATGGAGGTTCACTGCCATCTTGTCTTGGTCACCTCTAGCTGGCTGATGCTGCAGGTATATTATATAATACACTAGTAAACCTGAGTCCAGTGTTGCCCTGTGAACATTATTGAGCCCAAGAGAGAGAGGTCATGGAATTCCCAAATTCATACCTGGCCAGGCAAAAGCATGGGTTGGTAGCCACCCCATCTGTGCTGGCATCTGACGTGCAGGCAGCCTTTGGACTGAGCCCTTAACAGTGAGAGCTGATGCTAACTTCAGAGTGTGAGAATTGGTTACTGGGCACCCAGTTGGTGCCAGAAAACCCCACACGGTAGGCAAAACCAAGAAGGAGCCAAGGAAAAAGTCAGCTGATGGGGTAACGGGGAAGGCAAAGCCCAGAAGGCCTGGGGCTTGGGTCTGTGGAGAGATGTGGCAGTCTGGGAGGGCCCCCGCAGGCTGGGCTGGAGCCAACCTACCTGATCCTCCCCCAGGGCAGGGGAGGCTACCCACCAGCCACACCCAGTGCCCTGAACCCACACATGGGCACTTGACTCACCCACATTCTCTACTGTCTGCTCACTGCCTGGGGTCAACTTTTTGGTCTAGACATCTGGACAGGGTGGCAGTGCCTTTTCAGGGGCTGGAACAAACCCTTCCCCCAACATCCTCATGCCCAGCATCTGAAGCCTGGAGTCAGGCCCTGAGCAGTAGAGGGACCCCCTGCCTACCCTCATGATCACATTTGTGGCACAGACTCTTCTTTGGGCATCAAATACCAGATCTCAATAGGGGGTGTGATACAGATTGGAGGAATGCACAAAACAAACATCCCCAGACCCTGCTTCATTAATCTGATCAGCAGAGTGGGTACTTATGAATATTGCTAAATCAATACTTAGCCATCTTGACTGAGATGTTAAAATTAGGATGGATAAGCTAGGCTCAATGGCGCACGCCTATCATCCCAGCCACTCAAGAGGCTAATGCAGGAGGATTGCAAGTTTGAGGTCAGCCTCAGCAACTGGGAATGAAGTTCAGTGGCAAAGTGTCCCTGGGCTGAAATCCTCAGTACCAAAAAATAAAATTAGGATGGACAACCTCACCCCTCAATCACAGCAGTTTTTCTGTTCCTGAAATCTCTCTACTCCTCACTGCTGGGTACCCACTGAGAGGTCAAGGGGGAGCAGCAAGACTCCCCAAGGGAACCTAGCCGCTGACTCAGCCTCCTTCCCCCAAGTTCCCTCCTTCCCCCAGGCCCTTCTCTGCAGACTACACACACTGCAGACCACCCAGCTGAGCTAACATGGTCCACTGTCTCCCTGGGCACAGGAAGGCCAGGCCTGGTACAGGGTCCCAGAGCTTGATCACAGCCTTTTCTTACCACTGAGAAGGGCTGACAGATGACCATCTTGATGCCATTCCCAGAGGGCCTGAGGATCCTGTAGAGTCCTGGCCCACCACACTCCCTCTCAAAGACATCACACGCATCTCTTCCTGGAAAACCATTTTAATCCACTTATACAGGCAACAGAGGGAGATGCACAGTCAGACCCAATGGGTGGTGCTGGCCTGCGAGTCTCCCCGCTGGCTCCAAATAGAGTCACAGCAGCTTTCAGAGGCTCCAAGCCTCCAATAGCAAAGGCAGAGCAGATTCACCCCAGAAAGCCAACGCAGAGGGCTGAGCTGTGGCTGGTTGGTGTCCTGCAGTCGAGGGCAGGGAGGGAGGAGATGGGGTCCGGGGGAGGCTCACAGAGCTCCTTCCAGCAGGGCCTCAGGCCAGTGGCTGTGTTTAGGTTGGCTAGACAGAGGAGGGCTGCAGAGATGAGCTGAGAGATCCGGTCGCTAGCCCCACAGGAACAAGGATAAAGGCACTGGGCAGAGGAGACTGAACAGCGGCTCAGGTGGGGCCTCCGCACTGCCTGTCACAAACAGGCCATCCCTCCAGGGCCTCCGCCTGGGCCCAAAGCACAAAAAACGGTCTTGCAGGCCAGAAATCAGAGCCAAATTCCCAGGCCCATCCCTGTCCACGATTGCCTATAGGTGCTGGGCTGGGTCAGTGTGGGGACCTGACCATCTTTGTTCAGTGGCAGTTCTGACAGCTTGGGTGGCAGGGAATCCCATTCACCCGGCAGCGGCAGCCCCCGCTGGTGTCTCCTGGGCCCTAGAGGACAGAAGGAAGAGTCTGTGAAGGCAGGGAAGACAGCCTGTCCTGTGCCTCCCTCAGACCCGCTGCTGAGCACGCCTGCCATGTGGAGCCCTCGTTCCTGCAGGTCCTTCTGCCAAAAATGGCCTGCCTGGCCTAGGCCCCACGGTAGAGGTACAGGCAGGCATGGAGGCCTCCTCGGGCTCTGCAGCTCTCCCAATTAGAGTGTCATGCCTGACCCAGACCCTGAGCAGGAAAGGCTCAGGTGGCTCTGGTACATCTTGGCTGGGCAGCCTTGCTGTGTGAGAGGGCGGATGCCTCTGCTTCATCTGTCTTAAAGTCACCTGTCTGTGGAGCCCCAACTCCAGGAACATGCCCCCCAGTGAGGGCCCCTAACGTTAGCAGAGAGCTCTCATTTGATTCTGACAAGCCTGAGGCCCCACTGTCAGCCCCACCTCAGGGGAAGACACTGGGCCTCAGTTTGGAGTGTGCTGGAACCAGGGATGAGTCCCCTTGACTCCTGACTGCACTGTTCCACTGTACTCTCAAACAGGGGCGGGAGAAGGTTCCTGTAAAGGCCGGGTTTTAACTGGAAGCCATATAGTTTAGCCCCTTTGGCCCAAGAGCAGCCATAGGCAGGAGGCAGGTGTGCGAGTGTGGCTGGCCTCCGAAAGAACTGTACTTGTGAACACTGAAATTTGGATTTCACATAATTTTCTGGTTTTTAGGGAGATGCTTAGGGCTGAACCCAAGGCCTTGCATATAAGAGACAAGAATCTGCCACTGAGCTATACCCCCAGCCCAGATTTCACATCTTTTCCACATGTCATGTCAATACTTTTTACACCATTTAAAGATGTAGCTGGAAACAGGGGCACATGCCTGTAACTTTAGTGACCAGGAGGCTGAGGCAGGAGGATCCCATGTTCAAGTCCAGACTCAGCAACTTTAGCAAGGCTCTAAACAACTCAGTGAGACCCTGTCTAACAATAAAAAGTAAAAAGGGCTAAATATGTAGCTCAGTGATTAAGTATTTTTGGGTTTAATCCCCAGTACCAATAAATAAATATTCAAAGAATAAAAATAAGGTCTGGGGTTGTGGCTCAGTGGTAGAGCATTGCCTACCATGTGTGAGGCACTGGATTCAATCCTCAGTACCACATAGAAATAAATAAAACAAAGGTCCATCAACAACTAAAAAAAATTTTTAAATATAAATAAATAAATGAATAAAAAATAAAAATAAAGATACAAAAAGCAAGGTGCAGTAGCACAGGCCTGTAATCCCAGTAACTCAGGAGGCTGAGGCAGGAGGACCATAAGTTTGAGGTCAGCCTCAGCAAAGTAGTGAGACCCTGTCTAAAAAAATAAAAAGGGGTGGAGATGTAGCTCAGTGAAAAAGTGGCCCTGGGTTCAATCCCCAGTACCAATTAAAAAAAAAAAAAAAGGCTGGGGTGTGTAGCTCAATGATAGAGCACACCTATGTTTAGTTAAAAAAAAAAAGATGTAAAAACACCCTCTCCCCTCCCTCCCAAGCTGGCTAACTACAGAGGGTAGCTGGGGTAGAGTCCACAGGCTATAGCTTTCCAAACCCCTCTTCCAGGCAGACACACCGGGTACTCTCCCCACACCACCCCAAGCCTTCTGCTCCCTGGACAACTTACCCCAGGGCCCCACCGCGGGCCCTTGGTGACCCAGCAGATCTCAGTATGACAGACGGTGCAGCGGATCCAGTCACAGCCATCCTTCTTCTGCACCACAATCTGGCACTGCGGGCAGTGCATGGCCTCGCCCTGCTGCAGCAGCACCTGCAGCAGAGAGGAGGCGAGTGGGCGGGGCCTGCCGCCTACCGCCAACGCCTGGGGCCTCCTAGAGCTCCTCCCCTCCTTTGTTACTGTGGTTGCCTGCCTGCACCTAGACCCTGTTCCTGCTGCTCCTCACCTGACCCCAGGCCTAAGGCCCATCCCTGGATGGGAGCTGACCAGAAAGGAGCTCTGAGCCTCCAGGGATGTGTGGACTCAGCTCTTTCTAAGAAGCCCCAAGAACTGAAATCCCCATGCTTCACCCTGACCCCGGCTCACCCTCAGCATCTCTGTCGTCTGCCGGGCTGCCACATCGTTCTGAGCCCGCAGGGCCAGGTCGTCCTGATACTCCTTGCAGTTCATGCGCTCATGGATGGCCTGCAGGGTGAGAGGTCCAGGTGGAGGGCTCCCCAGGGGCTTAAGAACTGGGAGGGGGCCCAGCGAGGTGGTGCACGCCTGTAATCCCAGCACTTTGGGAGGCTGAGACAGGGGGATCGCCAGTTCAAAGCCAGCCTCAGCAACGGCGAGGAGCTAAGCAACTCAGTGAGACGCTGTCTCTACATAAAACACAAAATAGGGCTGGGGTTGTGGCTCAGTGGTCGAGTGGCCCTGAGTTCAATCCTCGGTACCAAAAAAAAAAACAAACAAAAAAACTGGGAGGGCTGGGAGCAGAGCAGGCCTTGGCACAAACACTTGATGCCTCTAGGCATACTCGGTGACAGGGCCTTGCTTTATAAACCAGACACCCTGGTTCTCAGGGACAGAGCCTCACCTAGTGTGCATAAGATCCTGGCTTCAACCTTCAGTACTACAATAAATAAATAAATTAAATAAACCACATACCCAGCCAGGCACGGTGGCTCAAGCCTGTAATCCCAGCACTTAGGGAGGCTGAGACAGGAGAATCGCGGGTTCAAAGCCAGCCTCAGCAATGGCGAGGCTGCTAAGCAACTCAGTGAGACCCTGTCTCTACATAAAACACAAAATAGGGCTGGGGATGTGGCTCAGGGGTCAAGTGCCCCTGAGTTCAATCCCTGGTACCAATAAACAAACAAACAAACAAACAAACAAACCACATACCCATTTTACAGAAGACCTAGAGGTCAGGTCACCAATGGGATCATAATAATATATAACTTCTGACATCTTCAAGGGCACAGCAATCCATGAGGTGCCTCTCCAGGCCCCTGTGTCTCCACTTGGTTCTGTCCCCATCAAAGGCCCAGTGTTTGGAGACCCTGCTTGCCTAGCCTAAGTCTGAGCCTGGGCTCTGGCCTGTCTACCTGCTCATCACTTGAATAAGCAACTTTTTTTTTTTTTGGTACCAGGGCTTGAACTCAGGGGTACTCGACCACTGAGCCCCAGCCCTATTTTGTATTTTACGTAGAGACAGGGTCTCACTGAGTTGCTTAGCGCCTCGCCATTGCTGAGGCTGGCTTTGAACTCGCAACTCTCCTGTCTCAGCCTCCCTAAGTGCTGGGATTACAGGCATGCGTCACCACACCTGGCTAATGGGCAACTTTTGAAGGTGCTGGGTAAGAATATGCCTGGGGGAAGGGCTGGGCAGGGCTCCATCTGGGTTTGTAGCTGAGCTCAGTTCAAGACAGGGGCTCAACCCAGGACCGGGTGGGTCTCAGCATCCAGCTTAGCCTGGGACCAGTTAAGTGTGCAGTACAGAGCCTGAGCTTGGTTTGGGGCCAAGTTTGGGGCTTGCATGGGTCAGGGCTCCGTATAGAACCAGGATTCAGTCTGACTTGGGCCACAGTTGAGCTCAGCCCAGGACCAGGACTTGGTCCAGGATCAGAACTCAGTTTGGGGCTGGAGTTGGAGCTCAGTAAGAGGCTGGGCTGGGGCCAGTACAGGGACTGGCCTACGGGGTCAGGGCACTGACACGCAGCCCCTCATCACGACTCCCAGGCCAACATCACCGCTCCCTCCCCGTGGGAATAAGTGCTGATCTCTGATTGCAGGGAGCCTCCACAGGACAAGGGACCTACCCACCTTGCAGAGCAGGCAATTGACGTGGAAACACACGGGGCAGGTGAACTCGTTTACGTCATCCTCAAAGAAGCACCAGCCCTTGCAGTCCGGTGTCTTGCAGTGGTAGCTGAAGGCGCTGCGGTTCTCGGCGATGGAGACGCTCAGGTCCAGAAACCGCTGGTAATCCTCAGGACTCAGGAGCTGCCAACACACCATGTCCTTGTGCTCGGGGTTCAGAACACCCGACAGATGGCCCTCTGTGCCAACAAATATCCTCGAGGAAGCCAGCCCATACATTCCAACCCAGTCCCGAGTACTTTTCTCCCTATAACCTTTCTAGTGCTTAAAAACTCCATGCAAGGGGCTGGGATTGTGGCTCAGCGGTAGAGCGCTTGCCTTGCATGCGTGAGGCCCTGGGTTCGATCCTCAGCACCACATACAGAGCAATAAAATAAAGACACTGTGTCCATCTACAACTAAAAAAAAAAAATCTTAAAAAAAAAAAACTCCATGCAAGCCAGGTGAGGTGGTGCAGGCCTGTAATCTCAGCCACTCAGGAGGCTGACGTGGAATAGCACGTTTGAGGCCAGCCTCAGCAACTCAGCAAGATAATATCTCAAAAAAATAAAAAGGATACCCTGTCTCAAAATAAAAAATAAGGGCTAGGAATGCTGTTCAGTGGTTAAGTATCCCTGGTTTTCAATCCCTGCCACCAAAAATATTAACAAAACATTTTTAAAAAGGGGGCGGGGTAGGGATATAATTAGGTGATAGAGCACATGTATGCAGGAAGCCCTGGGTTCAAGACCCAGTACCACGAAGAAAAAAAAAAAAAGACAAAAATAATAAGCTAGGGCTGGGGTTGTGGCTCAGTACGTGTGAGGCACTGAGTTCGATTCTCAGCACCACATGTAAATAAATAAACAAAATAAAAGGCCATCAACAACTAATAAAAATGTTTTTTTAAAAAATAATCTATGAATAAGGAAAAGATAGTTAAATTAGGATCCTGGTACATCATACTCAAAAAAATCAATTTGGGCAGGCATGGTGGTACATGACTAATCTTAGCAACTTGGGAGGCTGAGGCAAGGAGGATCACAATTTTTTTTTTTTAATACTGGGGATTGAACTCAGGGGCACTCGACTACTGAGCCACATCCCCAGCCCTATTTTGTGTTTTGTTTAAAGATGGGGTCACGGGGCTGGGATTGTGGCTCAGTGGTAGAGCGCTTGCCTCGCATGTGTGAGGCACTGGGTTCGATCCTCAGCACCACATAAAATAAATAAAATAAAGATATTGTGTCCATCTACAACTAAAAAAATATTAAAAAAAAAAAAAAAAAGACAGGGTCACACTGAGTTGCTTAGTGCCTTGCCATTGGTGAGGCTGGCTTTGAACTCACAATTCTCCTGTCTCAACCTCCCAAAGTGCTGGGATTACAGGCATGCGCCACTGCATCCAGCTGAGGATCACAAATTTGAGGTCAGTCTCAGCAATTCAGTGAGGCCCTAAGCAACTTAATAGAATCCTGTCTCAAATTAAAAAATAAAAAGGAGCCAGGCGCGGTGGCGCATGCCTGTAATCCTAGCACTTTGGGAGGCTGAGACAGGAGAATCACGAGTTCAAAGCCAGCCGCAGCAACGGTGAGGCGCTAAAGCAACCTAGTGAGACCCTGTCTCTACATAAAACACAAATAAGGGCTGGGGATGTGGCTCCATGGTCGAGTACCCCTGAGTACCACAAATACCCAAATAAATAAACAAAATAAAAGGCCATCAACAACTAATAAAAATGTTTTTTTAAAAAATAATAATCTATGAATAAGGAAAAAATAGTTAAATTATCCCCAGTACCCCAGTACCATAAATAAATAAATAAATAAATAGGGCTGGGGATGTAGCTCAGTGGTTAAGCTCCCCTGGATTCAATTCCTGATACCCCTCCCTTCGCCAAAAAAAAATCACTTTGGGCTGGGATGTAGCTCAGTAGCAGAGCAGCACTTGCTTAGAATGTGTGAAGCCCCTAAATTCAATCCCTGACACACAAATCAATGTCATACATAACATATAAAATATTATATTATTCTATAATATAACATTATTATATATAAGATTCTGTAGCAAAATAATAAAAATTGCTAGTTACAGTGAGGTAAAAATCTTGCCTATGTTCTGTGTCTTGACTGGGTGGTACTTAGAGCACTGGGTTAGGATAAAAGCTTGCCTAGCTTGGGAAGAGCCCTGGGTTTAATAATCACTGAAAAAAGAAAAAAAAAAATAGAAAAACAACTCATCCAACTGTACAGTTATGATGGGTACATTTTATTGTGTATAAAGTGTACTTTAATAAAGTTGATTTAGAAAAAAATGTCTGCCCAGAAATATTGGAAACAGGACAAAATGCAATCAGAGGATGTCTTGGGATGGGAAGAAATGGGCTTCTCGTGTGCGTGTCTGGGAAGTGGATCCCATCTGGCACTTGGCATCTCTGACCCTGCCTCCAAGTTTTGGCCTGGGAACTCCAGATGATTGATTCTGGGAAGGCCATTGTCCTGCAATTTGAAGTCCATGAATCAAGCCCAGCAGTTCATATTGCAGATGGGGAAATGGAGGCCCAGAAAAGGGAAGAATTTGCTCAAGTCTCCAGCAGCCAGAGAGAGAAACTGATCCCTTAATCACCTGAACCACAGAAACAGCAGCACACACACACAGGAGACCCCATAGCACTGTGCTAGGCTATTGCTTATGTCCCCTCCCACAGAGACAGCAGGCACAAGACAGCAGAGACTCAGAAGCACTCCTGAACCCAGGCTCCCCAGAGCTGATCCTGGAACCCTGGAACCACCACCAAGTGAGCCCTGGCCAGCCTGCAAGTGGAGAGAGGCCCCAGCCATACCAGATGATACCAACATGAACCAGCCCACCACAGTGACCCACCTGCCAAGCCCAGAAAAGAGCAGCCTGGCCCAGTGCAGACAAGAAGCACCACCCTGCCCAGCCTAACTGGAATCACTAACTTGCAATTGATCGGTTAAATTGTTGTAAGGCATTAAATCTGGGGTGTCTTGTTATACAGCAAAGGCTAGCTGATACAAGGGCTTACCTTGTGTCGAGTTCTACTCTAAATTCTTCCTGCACACCCTACCCTCTACCATAATCTTCACAATTCTTGAAAGAAACTCTAACTTTTGTCCTGGTGGACATGAGCAAAGGGAGCCTGAGTGACTTGAGGTCATACACCCAGGGCATCTGGCGCAGAGCTCCCAGCTCTAACAGCTCTGCTCTCTTCCCTTCAAAAAGGAAAAGTTAAAACTGCCAGTAAGCTTCAGCCACTTCCCTCAAATCCTGTGCCGGTTGGGGCCCAGCACCCGGGATGGAGGGGGTTCTTGAAAAATGTCCTGAGTCTGTGCCCACCTGCCAGCTCAGGCCAGCTCCAAGGACTCTGGGGTCCCTCCCGTTCCGTCCCCAGCTTACCGCCCGGATCTCCCTCTCCAGCAGCTTGCCGGGGCACGAGTAGGTGTTGTCAATGAAGGGACAGGAGACCTCCGCCTCCTGACTGTTGCGGATGGTGCCCTGCAGACACTCCCTGGGGAGAGGTGGACAGGGTTAGGTCCTAGCAACTGTCTACTGGGGTCTCTACCCTTCACACTGCAAGCCCAACCCTAGGCCCTGGGTGAGCGCTCCTCCATACTCGCCTTTCCTCCCGTCCCTCTCACCAGCCATCACCAAGCTTCCACTTCCTTCCAGCCACCCCGACGCCCCTGCTGCTCTGGCCCAGGCCCCCATCATCCCTCACCTGGTCACTACAGTAGGCTCCTCACGGGGCTCCCTGCCTCCATCTAGGCCCTAGAGTCCGCTCTCAGCACTGCAGCCACTCAGGGCCCAGGGGCTTCCCATCCCCCCCATGCCAGTGCACACGCAAACCCGCGCCGTACTCATGAGAACCTCAGGGCGCCTTCCAACCCCTCCCTGTCCTCTCCCACTACTCCCTCATCCCTCTACTCTGGACACACAGAGGCCTTCTTGGTCTCCTGGGACAGGAGAGGTATGAGCTGGGCTCCACCTTCCAGGATTCTGTTCCAGGGGGCCCTCCTTAGGGACATCTGCCTCTCCTCAAGCAGGGCTCATGACCCATTGATGCCTGGTGTTTGGCACGATTTGCAACACCAGCCAGTAATCATCCATCAACATGGGCCTCCCCACAGGAAGGTCACCTCCAGGGCGAGGGGAAGGGGGGACCGCGGGCACACAGTGCAGCTCCAGCAGTGACCACCGTCGCCAATAAACACGTTTTCACAGCTCAAGGATGGAAGAGCCAAGACTGGGGGTAGAGGCCAGGGCTCGTGCAAGCTACCAGGAAAAAGGGCCCATTCCCCTCATCTGGGCTTGGGCAGTTGGGGTTAAAATAAGGGCAGAAACTCTGCAGTCAGAATGCCTGGATCCATGTCTGTGTGGCCTTGGGTAAGTCGCTCGGCCTCTCTGTACCTCCCACTGCTCATCTACCCATGCGGAGTCAGGGCCCACCTCGGAGGGAAGGGGATGAAACAGCACAGGCCCACCCGCTGCCAGCCCTGCCCCGGACGGGGCGCACCTGCAGAAGGTGTGCAGGCACTCGCGCAGCACCACCGCCTCGCCGGGCGCCAGCGCCGAGTAGCACACGGGGCACTCGGCGGGCTCGGCGTTCAGCACCAGGCTCCGCTGCTCCAGCTGCACGTGCTGCAGGTAGTTGCCCTCCTGCTGCTGCTGCTTCCGCTGGGCACACGGGCGGGGCCGCGGGGCGAGTCAAGGTCTTAGGGGTGTCAGACCAGGATGGGGGGCAGCGAGGGGAGAGAGGGGGCGAGGAAGGGGGCGGGCCCCGGGGTGAGGCCAGGCTGGGAAGCAGGGGCCGCAGCGGGCCAGGTGGAATAGTGGTGGGAACGGAAGTGGCCGGGTGGGGGCGATCAGAGGTCCAAGAGCTCACATCAGTGCCAAGAAAGCGGGCAGGGCGGAAGCGGTGGTGGCGATGGCGGCAGAGGGCATATTGTGGGGTCCCATCGAAGTTAGGGATGGGCGGGGCAAAGCGGGGAGCCAAGCAGGGTGGCTGATGGGACCAGGAATAAGGCTGTGGCCAGGGCAGGGCAGGGGCTGCACTGGGTTCAGGGAGCATGTGCTCAGAGAGCGGAACAGACAGGGCAGGTGTCCGTGAATGGGTGCTGTGTCACCACAGAGGGGCAGAGCAAGGGCTGCCGTTCCCCTAGGGAGAGTGAGGGTCCAGAGGTGGGGAGCGAAGGGTGGGCGGTGAGAGAAGGGAGGGGAGTAGGGTCCAGGTGAGGGCATGTTTGGGAGGAGTAAGGGCACAGGTGGATAGGGGTGAGGTCCCAGCTCAGGCGTCCTCAAGGTCACAGCAAAGATGTTGAGGTCACAGCCAGGGACACTTTTGTACTCGGAGGGTGAGTTGTTAAAGTGAAGACGGAGACACAGCCCACAGGGGACAGAGCACATGAAGAAACTGGATGTGCCCCACAGCAAGAAGCAGTCTCAGCCACTGGGTGACCTCAGAGAGAGAGGCAGCTCGCAGTCAAGTGTAGGGTGACAGCTAGCAGTGTGGTCAGGAGGGCAGGGCAGTACAGGGAGGCGCAGCGGGGGGCTCCCTTCCTGGCCTAGGCCTCCCGCGTCCTGTCAGCAGGAGCCTGTCCCGGGACTGGTGGGACTGGTGCGCCCACCTGCTGGTACTGGCGCAGTGCCTCCTCCTCACCCGCCAGGCGCGCTCGCTCCTCCTCGTCCGGCTGGTAAGAGGTGGGCACCTGGTAGGTCTCCGGCCGCGCTTGGCAGCACATCTCGCAACCAGGCCGCGTGGGCTTGTTGATGAAGGTACAGCCAGGGCACTGCCAGCCCACCTGGGAAGAGGGCCGTGAGCCCAGCAGAGCCCAGCGGCAGGCTAAGTGGGGCGGGCCGGGGGCACTGGAAGGCTGCTTACCGGTGGGGACTCGGGCACTGTATCTGGCTGCTGGCCGGGCTCCTGGGGGGCCCCGGACTTGGGAGGGTCTGGCTCCAGGGGGCCCCTTGGCTGTAGCGTGAGATCCTTGAAGCCCAGATCTGTGGAGGATGAAGGCCAGCTGGATCCAAGCTACCCACGTGTCCACACCCTGAGCCAGCCAGGGAGATCCCACCTTCCCACCTCTCTCCTCCCTGGACCTGTCTCCAGCCTTGTCCTGCCAGGTGGGCATCCTGGCTCCCCGAGGGATCAGGTCCCTACCCAACCCTTGATGCTCCAGACCCGGGCCTCCTGATGCACCCAAAGGGCCACAGGGTCCCCTCTGAGGAGGCCTGCCAAAACACTGACTGGATCCATTTGTGAAGAAATAACCAGAGAAAAAGGAGGAATGGGCCAGACTCTTCCAGTCAGGTCAAGGGAGTCAGGAACCCAGGGAGACCCCAGGTAGGAAGGGCTGAGACGAGACTGCTTCTTTTGCCATGAAGGACATTAGTGGGACCACTGGTGAAATCGAAGTAGGATTGAGTGTCCTGTGTCGATGTGAATTTCTCAGTTGGAGAGCTGCACATGGTAACATCAGAAAATGACTTTTTATTTACGGAAATGACACTGAAGTATTTGGGGAAGAGGACATCATGTCCGCCCCTTTCTCAAGTGGTTCAGAAATTAAAACCATTTTATATATAGAAGAGAATGATAAAGTAAAGCAAATATGGTAAAATGTTAATATTTGGGGAATGCACATTGAAGGTTCGCGGGAAAGCCAAGTGCAGTGGCACACGCCTGTAATCCCAGCAACCCCGGGAGCTGAGGCAGGGGGACTGCAAGGTCAAGGCCAGCCTCAGCAACTTAGGAAGACCCTGTCACAAAATAAAAATAAAAAGGGCTAGGGTTGTGGCTCAGTGGTAAAGCGCTCTGGTTCAATGCCTGGTACCAAAACAAAAAAAGTACTTGGGAACTCATTTAATTCTTTGTGCAACCCTGCAACTTTTCTGTAGTCATGAAATATTGCAAAAATAAGAAATTTAGAAAATATACTAGTTGTAATTACCATCATACCCAATTTTCAGATTTTAGAAACTAGAGATGCAGAGACAGGAATGAACTTGCCCAAGGTCATACAGCTGGTAAATGTCATAGCCAAGGCTGAACTCCATCCCTCTCCCCACACCAGATGTTCTCAAGAGGGTTCCCTGTAATACTCCCTCCCATGTCTCTGTCTTCCCTTCTGCAATGAGGGCAAAGCCCTCCGGTGAGTCCCTGACCCACAGTCCAGGTACCATCCCCTGCTCACTATGGTCTCGGGTGAGTATGGCCCTCTGTGTGCCCCACTGCCTGGGCCAGGACCTCACCTTCCAGCATCCGTAGCTGCCGCTCACGCTGCAGCTCCCGAGGGTTAAGCGAGGTGTTGCAGGCTGACAGCAGGTAGAGATACGCACTGTCTCCATTCCGCCGCACCCCGTGGGAGTGCAGAGTCTCCTGGTCTCGTGCCAACCGCTGCCCAATTACCCACTGCTGCAGTGCTGGTGGGAAGCCATAGTCCAGGAATACCTGGCAGGGGCCAAGAGAATGGGAGGGAGGAGGGCGGGGTGACAGGAGGCACCTGCTAGACAGCCCCCCGCCCCGCCCCCACCAGCGCCTCACTCACCATGTCCTTGAGGGAGGCCACCGTCATATCAGGGCGCACGGTGAGCCAGATGGTAACAGTGTGCATCTGGGCATCCTCCACACTCACACACAGCCTGGAGGGAAGAGCGAGACCACAGGTCCAGCCATGGCCACCAGCTACGGACATGCATGTCCACACACAAGACTCTGGTCTTGGGGGAGATTCCCCTAGATTCCCATGTCCCTCCACTTCCTCCTCTATTAGGGCCACAGTTGAAGTCCCTCCACTAACTCGTAGGCAGCTCGTAGCCTAAGCCACACGGTGCAGCACACAGGTCTGCCCCCTCCCCGCCCACTTCTCCAACCTCTTCCGTCTTTTCTCGGGACCTTTTAGCCAAACCACCAACAGCTGTCATTAACCATGTGCCAAGACTCGGTGCACTTGACCCATACCAGCTGGTTAATCCTCTCAAGGAGCTTGCTAGATGGGTACTATTGTGTCTCTTTTCCACAGATGAACATGTTACAGTAACTTTGCTAAAGTACAAGTAATAACTGCCAGGGCAGGATTTAAGTCCAAACACTACCATTCCAGTGGTTTTGGTTGTTGCCTGCGGTACTGGGGATGGAACCCAGGGCCTCACACATGCTGGGCAAGCACTCTTTCACTGACCTACCTGCACCTCAACCTGATGTTATAAATACCAACTTTCTCAAGGATCCTCAAACACTTTCGGAAAACTAAAAAACATGAAAAGGAGCCAGGTACGATGGCACATGCCTATAATCCCAGCAGCTCAGGAGGCTGAGGCAGGAGGATCACGAGTTCAAAGCCAGCCTCAGCAAAAGCAAGGCACTCAGCAACTCAGGGAGCCCTTGCCTCTAAATAAAATACAAAAGAGGGCTGAGGATGTGACTCAGTGGTTGAATACCCTGGGTTCAATCCCCTGTACCCAATAAATAAATAAATAAATAAATAAATAAATAAATAATAAAAATTTTAAAAAAAAAAAAACATGAAAAGGAAAGGCCAATAGAAAAACCAGAACTGACCCCAAAGGAAAGAGATAATTTAGGGTGCAGAACAGTCCAATGAGCACTCTCAGACTTGAGAATACATTACATCTGCAAAGCAAGGATAGAAAGAACTTATTAGAAGCCAGGTGCAATGGCACACAGCTGTAATCTCAGCTACTCAGGAGGCTGAGGCAGGAGGATCACAAGTTTGAAGCCACTCTGGGCACTTTATAGAGGCCCTAAGCAACCTAAGAAGATCCTGACTCAAAATGAAAAATAAATAAATAAAAAGGACTGGGGTGTCACTCAGTAGAAAAGCATCCTGGGTTCAATTCCCAGTACCAAAACAAAACAATAAAACAACAAAAAGCAGGCAGTTATTCAAAAAAGATGCAAATGACTAGATGCTCAGTGATTAGGGAACTGCAAATCAAAACCACCATGAGATACTACTTCAAACTCACTAGGATGCTATCCAAAAACATACACCGCTGGCTAGAACGTGAAATGGAGCAGCCACTTGGAAAACTAGTCTGGTCGTTCCTCATTGGGGTTAATGTAGAGTTACTCTATGACCCAGCAATGTCTCTGGAAGGTAAGCCCCAAGGGAAGAGAAAACATGTCCACTTGGTCACACATATTCACAGCAGCATTATTCGTAACAGCCAAAAAGTACAAACAACCCAAATGTCCATCAACTGATTAAAGGACAAAGACAATGAGATTTGTCTGCACAGTGGATTGTAATTCAGCAATAAAAAGAAAAAAGTTCTGGGCTGGGGTTGTGGCTCAGTGGTAGAGCACTTGCCTAGCATGTGGGAGGTACCAGGTTTGATCCTCAGTACCATGTATAAATAAATGAATAAAATAAAGGTCCATCAACATCTAAAAAAAATTTAAAAAAAAGAAAGTTCTGATACATGGAAACATGGATGAATCTAGAAAACATGATGCTAAGTGAAAAATGCCAGATCAAAAAACCATCTATGGGGGCTGGGAATATAGCTCAGTTGGTAGAGTGCTTGCCTAGCATGCACAAGGCCCTGGGTTCAATCCCAAGCACCACCAAAAAAAACAAAAAAAACAAAAAAACTATGGTATGATTCCATGTACATAAAACTTGCAGAACAGACAAATCCCTAGAAATAGATGGCCCTGGGGAGAAGGCAGAAAGGGAGTAACTGCTAACGAGTATGGATTTTCTTCTTTTGTTTTTTATTTTTATTTTGTGGTACCAGGGAAATGGACCTAGAAATGCTTTACCACTGAGCCACATCCCCAGCCCTTTTTATTTTTATTTTTATTTTTATTTTGACAGGGTTTCACTAAGTTGCTCAGAGCTTAACTAAGTTGCCGAGGCTGGCCTCAAACTTGTGATCCTCCTGTGCAGCCTCCCAGGTCACTGGGATTACAGGCATGTGCCCCCACCATGGCCAGCTGAGTATGAGTTTTCCTTATGGGATGATAAAATGTTCTAACATCAACTGTGGGGATGGCGGTACAACCCTGACACACTAAAAGCCAGTGGACTGTACACTTTAAGTGATTGAACTATATGGATGTGAATTTTATCTCCATAAAACTGCTAAAAAAAAAATCAAATGGTGCCCACTAGAAGAACTGAAAATCAGACTGTAAACAACTATTACCTTACTAGGCAGCAATTAAAAAGCAGTAAAAAAAAGAATCAGAGACATCAGCATTTATTGAGTGATCACACATACCACGCACTTTGGTGTCAGCATTCAGATTAAGACCCCTGGAGCAAAGACTGGCAGCATCCATTCTCCCTTGCTAAGAGAACCCCTGACATCTAGTTGGATACCTGGCTGTTATTTCCCAGCCTCCCTGCAAACTGAGGGGTATAGCTGTGAGAACAAGATAAGGAATGAAGCAGAAGTATGCGCAACTTCTCATCTATTTTTTTTGGTACCAGGGATTGAACTCAGGGGCACTCGACCACTGAGCCACATCCCCAGCCCTATTTTGTGTTTTATGTAGAGACAGGGTCTCACTGAGTTGCTTAGCGCCTCGCCGTTGCTGAGGCTGGCTTTGAACTCGCGATCCTCCTGTCTCAGCCTCCCTAAGTGCTGGGATTACAGGCGTGCACCACTGCCCAGCTAAGAATAACCATTCTTGAGGTTGCAGTGGTACATGCCTGTAATCCCAGTGACTTGAGAGGCTGAGGCAAGTTAGAGGCCAGCCTCGGCAACTGAGACCCTGTCTCAAAATAAAAAGCAAAAAGGGCAGGGAATGTGACTCAATGCAGAGTGTCCCTAGGTTCAACCCTTAGTACCAAAAAAAAAAAAAAAAACGTATTCTTGGAGCCAGGCTCGGTGGCACATGCCTATAATTACAGTTACTGGGGAGGCTGAGGCAGAGAATCATCAATTCAAGACTAGCCCAGGCTGGGTGTGGTGGCACATGCCTGCAATCCCAGCATCTGTGAGGTGAGGCAGGATGATCACAAGTTCAAAGCCAGCCTCAGCAACTTAGTGAGACCCTGTCTCAAAAATAAAAAAGAGCTGGGGATATGGCTCAGTGGTTCAATCCCTGGTACAAAAGAGAAAGGAAGGGAAGGCAGGGGAAGGGAGGGGAGGGGAAGGGGAAAGGGGCAAGAGGGAAGAGGGAAGAGAAGGGAAGGGAGGGAGGAAGAACATTTGATAGGCTGCCATGAAGGGTCAGGAAGCCCTAAGTCCCTGGCCAACCATGCATGCCTTACCTGATGTCCTGCGTTGGGGAGACCTCAGGTTTCAGCTTCACATTCAGGGGTACCCGTTGCTCTGCTAGCCAGATGGCACACTTCATAGCTGCCTGTTCATCCCCACCAGCCACTGCTCTGGCGAGGCTCAGGGCCATCTCCTCTGCTGTAGTCAGCAAAGCAGAAGCAAGTTAGCATGGGGGTGACTTTCAGGGAGGTGGGGGTAAAGAGGATGGGGAGAAGGTGACCCTGTGTGCATACATACTGCTTCCTATCTTCCTGGTAAACTCCTATATCCTTCCCCACCCAGCTTTAAAGTCCCTTTCTCTGGAAGAAAGTCCCTTTTCTGACACTCTCCACTCCCGTCCACCCTAGGGTCCTTTGGTTCCATTTTTCCTTTCTACTCAAGAGATCCCCATACTTCCTCTCATTTATCTGATGAGCATTTACTGAGCTTCTACTGTATGTGACTCACAGTCCAAGGAAGATAAACAGGGCTCCTCCCCTCAAAGACCTGCCAGTCCAGGGGGGACAAGTTAACAAGTTTAACAAAAGAAAAAAAAGAAATCAAATTGTGGCTCATGTTGGCAAGAAATAAACCGGGTAAGGAGCTCAGGGACTGTGCTGAGATCTGAGGAGCAGCAGCAGGACACACTAAGACCCAGTAAGGGAGAGTGTTCCTGCGGGGAGGAGTACTGGGAAGGAGCAGTAGGATCAAAACAGAAGCCAGTGGGGCTCCACTACAGTCAGCAAAGGGGTGAGTGCAGGGAGAGGGGGAGGTCACCCAGGCCAGAGGGGCCTTGTGGGCCACCCAGGGCTCAGGGCTTAGTTCTAAGAACGAGGTGTAAGGGAGGGTTTGCAGCTGGGCAGTGAAACTGCCCTTGTTCAACAATGTTGGGTGGACTGGGCAAGAGAAGAGGGAAGGAGCTCTGATAGGTCAACTGAGGTCTCTCTCTCCACCTGCCCAGGTCTCAATGTTCCCTGTCCTCTGGTAGTGCCCGCCCCACCCCCTATCTCAGTACAGAGCCCACCCAAGATGCAAGGGAAGAAACTGAAGGGCAGATGGGCACAGCGAGAGGGCAGGCAGGGCTGGGACCCCCTCCCCTCCCTTCCTTTGTGCCCACCTTTCTTGGTTTTCTCGTCCATCTGGCTTGGCTGCGCCCATCCCCCCAGAGGGGGGCTGTGGCTTCGTGGAAATGCTACTTCTAGGCCACCTGAGAGAGAGCAGGTGACCAGGAGCGGCTCGGCCTCAGCCGGTGGCCTCAGCTGGTGGCCTCCGGCGCGGCCCGAACCCCCTCTGTGCTTCGGGTCCCAGGCGGCAGCCGGGTAGCATCACACCACCCAGGGCACAGGGCTGGGGCCCGGCACAGGGAACTGGCCAGGACTCCGCATGGGACGGTGAAAGCGCAGGGGACACCCAGCCAATGGGCGAAAGAGGCGCTCCAGGTCCCCGAGGAGCGCCCCGCGTGCCCTGGGAGCGCCCCTGCAGTCAGGGATTTCCGCCCTACCCCAGCGCTCCCGGAGGCGCCTGTCACTCGGAAGCCGGGAGCAGCTTCGGCGGAAGAGAAAGTGAAAGTGGTGGCCCCGGAAGTGGGGCGGCGGTGGCCGGAAAATTATCCTCTCACCCGGGACCCCCCGCCCGGCCGCCCAGCGGCAGGAGGCGCCGAGGCTGACCCCGCGCCCCGCCCCGCCGCGGGCACGGCAGTCCCCGGCGCCCAGTCTCCCTGTCCCGGGCGGTCCCCCAGTCCCCGCGACCACAGAACCCCGACCCCCGCTCACCCGCAGCACCCGGCCACCGCGGGGGGCGGGGCCTGGAAATCTGGGGCGGGGCCTGACCCGAAGAAGGGCGGGGGTCTGAGCTGGGCCCGAGCCTGTCCGGAGGGCGGGGCCCGGGCCTGGCGGCGCGGGGGCGGGGCCTGGGCCAGGAGGGGCGGGGCTAGCAGAGACCGGGTTTTTTTCCACCTCTGCTGACAGCTGTGCAGAGCTCTGTGCGCGCTCCAGATTATTTCTGACCTTGCCAAGGTCAGAGCGGAATTTGAATCCAAACGGAGCAGGTTCGGGAACCCACCCTTAACCAGGCCAGAGGCTGCCTCTGGGCTTTCACCTTCTACTTTTGCATTGATTCATTGACGAAGTTTGCATTGCCTTACGAACGAAGTCTAGGAGCCCTACGATCTCCAGGTTCCTGTCTCCTTTAATTTTTCTCCCACTTTTCATTCCACGGATCAGCAGATCCCGTGAGCTGCATCTGCAGAGTAGATTCAGAAACTCACCCCTCGTCTCCTCCATGCCCCATCTCGTGGCGCCTGCATCAGTTTTGCGTCCTTTCCGGGGTCAGATTAACGTCCTCACTGGGTTCCTTGTTTCTCTTTCTGCCTGTCCCTCCCCTGCTTGCAGTCACCTTCTGCCCAGCCAGAACATCCTGCTAAAATGTATATCAGCACTTTGGGAGGCTGAGACAGGAAAATCGCGAGTTCAAAGCCAGCCTCAGCAAAGGCGAGGCGCTAAGCAACTCAGTGAGACCCTGTCTCTACATAAAACACAAAATAGGGCTGGGGATGTGGCTCAGTGGTCGAGTACCCGAGTTCAATCCCTAGTACCAAAAAAATAAATAAAAATAATATGTATATCAGACCCAAGTCAGCCCCACTCAGATACTCCCGTATCACTAAAAGGAGGAGCCAAAGTCCTTCCCAGTCCACCCACAAGCTCTGCCTTTGTCTGTGACATCCTCACCTGGGCTCACTACACTGAAGCCCCACTGGCTTCAGGGTCCTGGAATAACTCAACCATTTGGAATCTGCTGCTTTAGAATTTTCCATAGGAAGAGGCTTCTAGTGACAAATGTTCTTACTTTTTCTTTGAAAAGATCTTTAGACTTTTTTTTTCTTTTGCTACTCGGGATTGAACCCAGTGGTGCTTCATTACTGAGCCATACCCCAGTTCTTTTTATTTTTTATTTTGAGACAGGGTCTGGCTAAGTTATTTAGGGGCCCCCTAAATAGCTGAGGCTAAGTTATTTAGGGGCTCCTAAGTTATTGATGCTTACGTTGTAAATTCAATCTTCCTGCCTCAGCCTTCTGAGTTGCTGGGATTACAGGTTTGCGTGCACCACCATGCCTGACTCCTAGACCTCCATCTTGAATGAGTTTTTGACTGGATGTGGCTGTTTTTTCAGCCTCTTGAAAAGGTACATTCCATTGTCTTTCCTGGCTTCCACAAGAGCTGTTGACAGTCTCCTGTCAGCCTGATTGATAGGGAACAGGCAGAAGAGGATGGTAGGAACACAAGGATAAGGGAATAATTATATAAAATGGCCCACTGTGCTGCCCCCCACATGCTTTCTTTTCTAAGAAGCAGTTTACCTGCAGCCCTGCCTGGCTTAAGTTGACAGGCTATGTCACATTCCTTAGCAAACTACCTGTTGTCTGCAGAAGAAATGCAGGCCCTAAATAATGTTGACAAGAGGAACCCAAGTTACCCTGAGGGGGAGACTTTTGTCACCCTTTTCACATACCAGGCCCCAAAACTCAAGGACATAAGGATAATTCCTCCTTATGATAAAATCTGTAAGAATTTATGGTTAAGAATCCAATTAGAAGCTGGGCTTGGTGGCGTAAGCCTGTAATCCCAGCACTTAGGGAGTCTGAGGCAGGAGAACTGTGAGTTCAAAGCCAGCCTCAGCAATGGCAAGGCACTAAGCAACTCAGTGAGACCCTGTCTCTACATAAAACACAAAATAGGGCTGGGGATGTGGCTCAGTGGTCGAATGCCCCTGAGTGCAATCCCTAGTACCAAAAAAAAAAAAAAAGAATCCAATTAGAACTGGACAGCATGGGCCAAAATGACCTAGAGTGATCATGCCAGAGGGGACTTGAAAATGTGATGTCATGATGCTGTCAGTCCAAAGCCAAGAGGTGGGCCTGGGAGGGACTCTCTGGAAACTTCTCTGGGATCCCAAAAAAACGGGAGTGCAGAAGAAGTACATTGTCCCTCTCCTTTCTGAGAGGACCCACTCTCTCTCTTGAGAGGGTCCCCTTTCCCTTTTCCTATTCCTTCAGTAAACTCATGCCTGTTACTCTGAGTGACATATCTGAAATCTTTCTGACTTGATCACAGAATCGGGATTTGAAAGGGGCCTTCGTGCTGCCTGGGTTTCCCAGAGGCCTCAGTCCTGTAACATAATGATGGTTCTTCCTTTAACATCTTTATTGGGATACAGTTTATATACCATAAAATTTGCTCATTGAAGTGTGCACTCTAATGGACATTTACAGAGTTGTTCACCCATCACCCCAATCTAATTTTAGAATATATTTATCACCCCAAAAGAGACCCTGAATTTATTAGCAGGGTTTATTTATTAGCAGAATTTATTTCCACTTCCCAATCCTCCCCCTCCATGTGCTAACATACTTTGTCTCTATAGAATTTTCCTATTACAGACTGTTCTTTTTTTTTTTCAGTGCCAGAGATTGAACCCCAGAGTGCCCTACCATTAGAGAGCGCCACTTACATTCCCAGCTCTACTTATTTTTATTTTGAAGGAGGATGGTGCTAAACTGTCTATTTTATACCTGGGCTGGGGTCAGACTGTTCCAGAGAGGAGCTGAAATGAGCTTTCAGTTCCCAAAGAATCAGGATTTCTCCAAATTAGTGGTTCTCCAACTTGGATGCTCAGTAGAACTACCCTGCAAATTGGTTAAGATGCAGAACCCCAGATGTTGATTCAGGAAGTCTGGGGAGGGTCTGGGAATCTGTGTTTTAAATAAACACCCTGGGGATGGATGCATCAACCCATGACATTTGAGAAATCCTGTTTGTTCTGGGCCAGGGGAGGTGTCACATGCCTGCAATTGCAGATATTTGTGAAGCAGACCACAGACCCCCACCCAGAGGATCCTTACCATAATTAAGCAGAAACCCCCACCATATTTGTAACATATAAGTCCTTCTTCTTGTCAGAAAGCTTTATAACAGAATATCCGCAGAAATTTCTACAAAAAACTCAATGTGGAGCTGGGGGTTATGGCTCAGTGGTAGAATGCTTGCCTAGCACATGTGAGGTCCTGGGTTCCATCCTCAGCACCACATAAAAATAAATAAGCCGGCGCGGTGGCGCACGCCTGTAATCCCAGCACTTAGGGAGGCTGAGACAGAAGAATCACGAGTTCAAAGCCAGCCTCAGCAATGGTGAGGCGCTAAGCAACTCAGTGAGACCCTGTCTCTACATAAAACACAAAATAGGGCTGGGGATGTGGCTCAGTGGTTGAGTGCCCCTGAGTTCAATCCCTGGTACCAAAATAAATAAAGTAAAAATATAGCGTTCATCTACAACTAAAAAAATGTATTAAAAAAAAAAAGGAAAAAAACCTCAATGTGGGATAGAACATCCTAAATCTTGAGAGGACTAAGTTACTCTGTCTTGCAAAAACCAAGTTTGGCTGCAGACTTGATGATGTCACTTCTGCTTTTGTTGTAAGATCTCTGACTAATCTAAGAAATGGGACAAAAAGCACTTTCTGTGAACTCAAGGAAAAAAAAAACTTTTTATTTTTATTTTTTGGTACCAGGGATTGAATTCAGGGACACTTGACCACTGAGCCGCATCCCCAGCCCTATTTTGTGTTTTATGTAGAGACAGGGTCTCACTGAGTTGCTTAGCGCCTCGCTGTTGCTGAGGCTGGCTTTGAACTCGCAATTCTCCTGTCTCAGCGTCCCAAAGTGCTGAGATTACAGGTGTGTGCCATGCCCAGCTAAAAAAAAAAACAGCTTTTTGTGCAGACTCCTATGAAAATGCACACCTCCAAGCCCTCCTGCTCTGCCCCTTGGGTATAAAGTTCCAAGAATATCCAGTCTCAAGGTCCAGAGAATGTTTTAGGCGATAGCCCCTCTGGACTCTGAAATCAATAAATTGGCTTCCTGAAAATTCCTGAGGTGTCCAGCCTCTTCTGTCCTACATCAGTTGGGATTCTGAGACAAGAAGATCACAATTTTGTGGCAACCCTGGGCAATTTAGGGAGACCCTGTTTCAAGATAAAACAAAAAGGGATGGGGATGTAGCTCAGTGATAGAGAACCCTGGGTTGGTTCGAGCCTCAGAACCATAAAAAAAAATTCTGGAAGCTTCTGAGGCACAGGGCAGGGCAGGCCACTGGGGTGAGAAGAGGCTCCAGGTTCAGCCTCGAGTAGTGTGCAAGACAGCCACAAAGAGAGAAAGGAACCAGTTGGTGGCCCACGTTTCCTCAGGAACATATGATCTACATATTTCATAGTATGAATATAAGTGTATGCAAACGCATACACACACGCACACACATATTTTGTGTTTTGGTACTGGGGATTGAACCCAGGGGTACTCTACCACTGAGCTACATCCCCAGCTCTTTTTCTCTTATTTTGAAACAAAATTTTTCTAAATCACCCAGGCTGCCCTAAACTGTGCGATCCTCTTGCCTCAGCCTCCAGCGTCGCTGGGATTTCAGGCCTGCACCGCTGTGCCTGGCTCCAGTATATGTTCAGCTCCTCCCATTGAGAAAAATCTGACTTGGGCTATATGACATGCGTTGGCCAAAATGGAACATTTGCTAGAGTGACAGAGCGAAGCCTGCACACTAGCACTTGTCCTCGTGATGCTTTTTTTTTTTTTTTTTAAATGTTTATTTTTTAGTTGTAGGTGACAGATTATCTTTATTTTACTTTTATGTGGTGCTGAGGATCGAACCCAGTGCCTTATGCGCGCTAGGCGAGCACGCTACCACTGCGCCATAATCCCAGCCCCTCGTGATGCTTTTTGAGCCAGGATTTAATCTTGGGCAGCCTGACTCCAAGTAGAGTTCTCAAGTGCTACAAAGTCACTCCCCTTCTTCCTCTAATGTGACACATGACTGCCACAGCCACTGTGCCAGCACTTTCCAGAAACAACAGAGTAAAGGACAGATGAGCTGGCAGAACCGGCATCCTTGCCAACAGCTCTGAGAACCAACTCAGCCAGCCTTGAAGCCTACCTCATTCACTGGCTTCTTGCTTTGGGTGAAATATATTTTTCTTTTTAAGCAGTTTTTTCTTTGCCATGCTGAGGATCAAAGTCAGGGCCTTGAGCATGCTAGGCACATACATGCTCTGCCAGAGCTACACCCTTAGCTGATGTTTAAGCCAGTTTGACTCAGAAAATGGAGAGTATGCAGTAAGATCCATTGGGCTGCGGGCAGCTTGTCCCCACCAACTGCTCAGTTGAGTTTGTCACGTGTCTGGCCTCTCACCAAGAGGCCAGCGTTAAAGACAGGGAGAGCTGGTAAGGGATGGTAGGTGAGGGTAGAAGAAATCTCCCAGAGAAATAAAATTATTTCATAATTCCTTTTTATCAGGCACAAAGTGAGAATAGCTACTCATGGTTCCAAATCCATGGCATTGACTATAGTTCTGAATCTTGTGTGCTTTCCATGTTGTAGCCGTGACCCAAACCCTGCCTAGTCCTGGTCTCCCAAAGTCATCAGGGGCTAATGGGGCACACAGGCTGGGACCCCCATTCCTAACCATTCCTTGAGTTTGGTAAGGACCAGCCTCAGAATTGGATCATTGTGTACTTTGGGCCCAAATCTTTGACTTAGGCCTGGAAGGAGAATGTTTTGTTTGTTTGTTTTTCCCCTGTGGAACTGGGGACTGAACCCAGGAGTACTCTACCACTAAGCTCGATCCCCAGCCATTTTTAAAATTTATTTTCAAGCCAGGCACGGTGGCACACACCTGTGATCCCAGCACTTTGGGAGGCTGAGACAGAAGAATCACAAGTTCAAAGCCAGCCTCAGCAATAGCGAGGCGCTAAGCAACTCAGTGAGACCCTGTCTCTACATAAGACACAAAATAGGGCTGGGGATGTGGCTCAGTGGTCCAGTGCCCCTGAGTTCAATCCCCAGGACCAAAAAACAAAACAAAAAATAATTTATGTTCAGACAGGGTCTCATTCAGTTAGTGAGATTGGACTCCAGCCTGTGATCCTCCTGCCTCAGCCTGTGATCCTCCAGAGTTGCTGGGATTGCAGATGCATGCTAGAGCACCCCTAAGGAGAACACCTTGATCAGGAGGACAGAGTAGCTAGAGCACAATTTCCAGCCCAGCCTGGGCTCTACAGTCCTGAGGGCAAAGTCTGGGCCTTTGGCATGGAGATGCTTCCCTTTCTTTGAAAGGTGCAAGATACAAAAAGGTGGCTGGGCTGTTTGGGAAAGGGACTGTCCTAGGGACAGAGGGACCTGGCACCAGTACAAGTGGAGACAGACCTGTGCCAGCTTGTCAGCTCTGCAAGCAGAGAAGTTTGTCTCATTTGTTCAGTGCCCAGCACCTACAACAGGGCTTGGAAACAGAGAGTGTCCAAGCATGACATGTGCATGCAGGGACACAGGTGTGCTTATGGCACCCTAGCCCATGCTTTCTCCTTTCCCCCTCCTAGAAGGCACTTAAGGTTTGGCTCAGTCCAAAGAGGCAGGAGAGAGTTTGGAGATCTCCCCAAACTCAATCCACTGTCTGCAGCTGACAGTCCAGGAAGGACTAGCCATATAGACCCACGTCCCCTTCGCCCAGCTCCTCCTCAGCCTCCTCCAACCCTGGAACCACCTGGTCAGCTTCTCCGAGATGGGATCGGAATGGAGCTAAGGGGACTGGGTCCTCCCGTAGCCAGGGGTGCAGCAGGATGCCCGTGGCCGTGAGCCGCTCCACTGGCTCCCGTCGGAGGAGGCAGCGAACCAGGCAGCGGGCAGGAGCAGAGAGGCCCTCGGGCAGGGCGAAGGCGCCACGGCGGATCTTGCCAAAGAGCAGAGCAGGCTCTGAGTCCTGGAAGGGGTAGTGGCCAGCCAGCATGGTGAAGAGTGCCACGCCCAGGCTCCAGACATCCGCTGCCTTGCCGGAGTAGGATGCCCGGGAGCTGAGGATCTCGGGCCCCACGTAGGCTGGGCACGCATGCTTGTCCCACAGGGAGTCGTCTGGCCCCGTCAGAACACAGGCATCCTCCAGGTTCTCCAGCACCAGCTTCGTCCTGGGGCAGAGACAGAGAGGTTAGACCCTACTGAATCCCCCATGCTACCACCGCACATTGTCACCTTCCACAGCACCCACTGCCCCGGGATCTGCTGCCATTTGACAGTCATGAGCCAGTTCTGTGAGGCTGGACAACTGACCCATTTCACAGATGAGGAAGCCTAGGCTAAAATGTTTCTCCAGGTCACAGAGCAATTGCATTTAATGGAAGATTCCAACCAGGCGCGGCGGTGAACACCTGTGATCCCAATGATAGGGAGGCTGAGGGAAAAGGATCACAAGTTCAAGGCCAGCCTGTGCAACTTAGTGAGACCCTGTCTCAAAATAAATTAAAAAGGGCTGGGGGTGTAGTTCAGTGGTAAAGGGCTCCTGGGTTCAATCCCCAGCACCGCCTCCCGCCAAAAAAAGGGAGAGAAATAGGAAACAGAAAGTATATGAAACATCTCAGCAAGGTCCTGCCTCCAAAGGGAATGACCGAAAGTCAGGCCAGAGTGCAGTGTCCACATTCACCGGCCCTGGCTAAGCCATTTCCTGGCTAAACTCATCTCACTATTGCTACAACCTGTAAAGAAGACACCACTCCACAGCTCTAGGGCGTGGGGCTGGGATGGGAGCTCTGGCTTCCCACATCCGGATCCAGGGTTACAAACCCTCACATTATTCCCATTTTTCCCCAAAAGAAGCCAGAAATCTTTTTATGCAGGGGGGCGTGGGCAGTGCTAGAAATCAAACCCAGGGCCTCCTGCATGCTAGGCAAGCGCTCACCACTGAGCTACATCCCCAGCCCCAGAAATCCTATTTTAATGAGAAAGTCCCAGTTTTTAAAATATCGGCCTGCCATTTGCAACCTGTACTTTATTTTGGTTTTGGCAGTACCAGGGATTGAACCCTGGGCCTTGCTTATGTTAGACAGGCTCTCTACCACAGAACTACTCCCCAGCCCTGCAATTTCTACTTTGAACAGTTCCTAAAGGCACTCCAAATGGCTTTAATAACAATTATTCCAACAGCTATGGCCACTGCAACTAATGTTCCTTATGGGCCTACTTCCCGGGTGCCTCCAGGCAGTTCACAAATGCCAACTTACCCTATGACTCACAGCCTGGGCATGGGGCAAGGGCAGCATTATTGGCCCATTTTACAGACAGAGAAAGAAAGGCTTGGGCCAGTGAAGCCAATACTCCAGGCCAAAAGAAGGTGAAAAGGCAGAACCAGAATTTAAATGCAGGTATGTCTGGATCTATAGACCCTCTTCCGCTAACCTTTTTTCTTTTTCTCTTTTTTTTTTGTTTTTGTTTTTGTTTTTGGTACTGGGGATTAAACTCAGGGGTACTCCACCACTGAGCCACATCCCCAGCCCTAGTTTGTGTTTTATGTAGAGACAGGGTCTCACTGAGTTGCTTAGTGCCTCGCCGTTGCTGAGGCTGGCTTTGAACTCGCGATTCTCCTGTCTCAGGCTCCCTAAGTGCTGGGATTACAGGCCTGAGCCACTGCGCCCGGCTTCTTTTTCTCTTTTTTAAGTACTGGGAATGAAATTGAATCCAGGGCACTCTACCCCTGAACTACACCGCCAGCCCTTGTTATTTTATTCTGAGATAGGGCCTTGCTAAATGGATGAGGCTGGCCTCCAACTTGCAATCCTTTTTACCTCAGCCTCCCGAGGAGCTGAGATTATAGGCGTGCACCACCACAGCCAGCTCTGTTAACTATTCCTCAATTATTGCCTTCAAAAGAGAAGAGAGCAGCCGCACACATCTGTAATCCCAGCGGCTCGGGAGGCTGAGACAGGAGGATCGCGAGTTCAAAGCCAGCCTCAGCAACAGTGAGGAGCTAAGCAACTCAGTGAGACCCTGTCTCTAAATAAAACACAAAATAAGGCTGGGGATGTGGCTCAGTGGTCGAGTGTCCCTGAGTTCAATCCCTGGTACCAGAGAGAGAGAAAGAGAGAGCACTTTCCTCCAGAAGGTCTGGGGTAGCTATGTTAACCCTAAGTTTGAAATCTGTTTGTAGCTATGTACCAGTTTAAAAATGAAGATAAATTTTACATCTGACTTTGTACTCAAAGGCATGTTGTTCTGATACAAAATGTGGAAGGCAGCTGGGTGAATGTAGAAGCCACTCTGGGATTACAAGCAGGGAGATCCCAAGTTCAAAGCCAGCCTCAGCAATTTAGTGGGCAATTTAGCAAGACCCTGTCTCAAAATGAAAAAATTAAAAAGGTCTGGGTATGTGGCTCAGTGGTTAAGCATCCCTGCATTCAATCCCTGGTACCAAAAAAATAAACCCCAGGGCCTCACACAGCCTAAGCACCTAAGTACGGGGTTTACTGAACTAGCCTCCAGCTCTAAGCTTCTCCACTTCTTTTTTTTTTTTTTTTTTTGGTACCGGGGACTGAACTCAGGGGCACTCAACCACTGAGCCACATCCCCAGCCCTATTTTGTGTTTTATGTAGAGACAGGGTCTCACTGAGTTGCTTAGCGCCTCGCCATTGCTGAGGCTGGCTTTGAACTCGCGATCCTCCTGTCTCAGCCTCCCTAAGTGCTGGGATTACAGGCGTGCGCCACGGAGCCTGGCCTTGGGCCTCATTTTCTCCAGCAGGTGCACCTCTTAGGTTTGTCTCTGGGTCTCCTCGGCCACACTCACCTCTCACCGTTGGTGAAGACGAAGCGTCGGAGTTTGAGATCTCGCAGGACTAGACCCTGCTGGTGGCAGTGTGCCACGGCGGCGGCCATCTGACGGAAAAGCGCAGCGGCCTGGGGCTCCGGGACTCTGCGGCGGCTGCGTACCAGGCTGTGCATGTCCCCATAGGTCCGAGAGAAAAAGACGTAGAGGAGCTGGCTGCCCAGCAGGACCTCTGTGGGCCGTGCCACGTGCTCGTGGTGGGGAAGCCGCGCGTAGGGCTCCAGCAGGGCGCGGGCATCGCAGGCCGGGTACACCTGCAGGCAGAGCGCGTGAGCACACCCGGGACCCCGAAGAGCAGGGTGGCCTCGTGAACAGGCCCAGCCAACCTTTAGACACTCCTGTGTGGCAACGATGCCAGGAACTTCACTTTCCAAGTCCCTCAACGTCCACCAAAGCGCCATAAGATGGATTCCCCCTAACCCGTTTACAGTTAAGGAACCTGGGAGGCCACAGCCAAACAGGGGCTTGAACCTATGGGCTCCTTCCTCTGTTCTTAACTGCTACCCTGTATGGCCTCCAGCTTCAGAAAATTGAAAAATAACAGGTAAGCCAGCTGGGTGCAGTTGTACACTCCTGTAATGCCAGTGACTTGGGAGGCTGAGGCAGGAGGATCACAAGTTTGAGGCCAGGCTTAGCAACTAAAGGAGGCCCTGAGCAATGTAGTGACACCCCGTCTCAAAATAAAAAAATAAAAAAGGCTGGGAATGTAGCTCAGTGTTAAAGTACACCTAGGTTCAATCCCCAGCCAAAACATAAAAATTAAAAAAAACAAAACAGACAACCAGGTAACCCAAACAGAAAACCCTCAAAGCAGGAGAAAACCAGAAGAGCAGAAGGCAGTTTATGCTCATCATCCTCAGAGCCACTGCCTGGCACCCTTTCACTCAGACAACCAGCTTGATTGAGCGTATCTGTGCCAGCCACTGGGGAGCCAACTGGACTGAAGGCTGTGGTCCCTGCTCCCCTGGTGCTCACAGTCCAATGCAGGAAAGGGGACAGTGAAAAAAAAATGTCAACAAACTCAGTTTTTACAAGTGCGGCTGAGTGCTTCCAGCCCGGAAAGATCCTAGAAGAAACAGTACTTTGGAAGCTGGCCCATTTTAGACAGCATGACCCAGAAGTAACTCTGGGAAAGCAACCTGAATGATTGAGAGATTCCCATTGGATAAGCTTCCCAGGTGAGGGAGCACGGGCAGTGCAAAGGCCCTGAGGCACTAGAGAGCTGACCTGCTCTAGAAACTCAGGTTAGTGTGGCTGCAAAGGGTAGGGGACATGGGAAATGCATCAGGAATTTATGAGCATTCAACACACACCTGAAAGCTGTGTTCCATTTTACTGATGGTAAAATTGAGCTTCAGAAAAAGGAAGTGACTTGGTAGAAGCCACACAGCTAATCCCCAAGTGGGGACTCACTGGCTGCCTCCAAAAGAAAACACAGGAATGAATGAATTCCAGGGCCTCAGCACTCTGGCAAGGAGCCAAGAACCTCTCCGGGCCCCTGGGACATACCTTGCAGGTGTACTTGGTGCCTGTGGGGCAGTGCAGGGCTCTGTAGGTTCGCCCATCTTCCTCGGGCTCCAGGAGGACATATGGCCCAAGCCGGGAGCCAGGGACCACGACAGGAGCACGGTCTGAAGCAGGGGGTGAGCTCAGGGGCCGTAGGTTCAGGGGCGGTGGCCTGGCCTGGGACTCGCTTCGAGCTCGTTTGGGGATGGGACACTCGGCATCTGGATCCTCTTTCAGCTCCAGTCGCTGCTTCTTAGAGTAGGAGCCTGCAGACGCCGCCAGAGGAACAGCTGGCATCTAGACAGAAGGGGAGGAAAGCACTGGGAAAGGCTGTTTGGTGGCTCCTGTCTTCTGCTGGAGGGAGGGCCACTGGCACAGCCTTCCAGCAGGCAACCTGGCAGGTGCATTAAAATGACAAAAACACGCAGCTTTGCTGGGGGTCCCTGTTCTGGGAGTTTATCCTCCAGCTACACTGCCACCAAAACATTAAATATGTGAAAGGCTGGGGCTGGGATTGTAGCTCAGCGGTAGAGCGCTTGCCTCGCATGCGTGAGGCCCTGGGTTCGATCCTCAGCACCACATACAAAGCAATAAAATAAAGACATTGTGTCCATCCACAACTAAAAAAATATTTAAAAAAAAATATGTGAAAGGCTGTCCATCAGAGCCTGTGTCTGTAGCAAAAGATACAAGTACCCCAAATGGATAGTAGTGGAAGGCTGAAGCAGGCCAGGACAGTCATGTGGTAGAATACTATATAACTCTGAAAAAGAACCAACAAGCACTTCACAGGCTGATGTTTACTGATCTCCAAGATATATTAAGAAAAAAAAATACACAAAATTATGTATGTACAGTGCTTTTTTATTACAAAATAATATATAAACCCAGCATAGTGGCACACGCCTGTAATTCCTGCAACTGGAGAGGCTTGAGGATCCCAAGTTCAAGGCTAGCCTCAACAACTTAGCAAGATCCTGTCTCAAAATGAAAAATGCAAAGGACTGGGGATGTGATGCAATGGTAAAGCACCCCTGGGTTTAATCCTCAGTGCCCCCAAAATTAAAAAATGTGTATTAACAGGGTACAGCAGTGCACACCCGTAATCCCAGTGACTCAGGAAGTTGAGGCAGGAGGATCACAAGTTTGAGGCCAGCCTCAGCAACCTAGGGAGACACTGTCTCAAAATAGAAAATTTAAAAGGGCTGGGGATGTAGCTCAGGGTAAACCACACCTGGGTTCAATCTCCAGCAACCTACACACAAACAGAGTGGGAAAAAAAGTAGAGAAATGGAATTGGTAGCTGGGGAGAGGGAGGAAGAGACTGCACTGTTCTGTTCCTCAAGTAGCACAGGCATCTGAGCCACATCCCCAGCGATATTTTGTGTTTTATGTAGAGACAGGGTCTCACCGAATTGTTTATTGCCTCGCTGTTGCTGAGGCTGGCTTTAAACTTGCAATTCTCCTGTCTCAGCCTCCCAAAGTGCTGGGATTACAGGCATGCGCCACCGTGCCTGGCTGGCTTCAGTATTTTTAAATGAAGGTTCTGCATCATTTATAGCTTGTATTTCAAAACAGTGTGGCTCTTTCTCCCTAGTGGGAGTTGTAGTAACTCTTCCCTGATGGCCCAAGAGCTCCTGGAATCACTGGATCCACATGTCCACCAGACAGGGCCTCAGGGTCTCTCACAGCCCCCAGACTCAGCTCCTGGGTGGTGGAGGACAGTGGTGCAACTGCATGTGCGTTGGTGGAGGATAGGCAACGGCATGTTGAGGAGGGACAATCTCTCCAGGACCCACCCACTCAGCTTCCATGCCAAGGAGGCGGGAGGTATTAGAAAGAGACAGACCTCAGCCCTGTGAGGACCTCCCAACAGCTGAAGCAGCACCAGCAGACAGCATCAAACTGGCTCACCTCTTCATGTCGCTCCCAAGTGCAAGGGGCTGCCTCAGGAGGGAAGGAGCCCCCAAGTCAAGTGAAAGACCATCATCCTGACTTGCTAAGAATGTGACGAGGTGTGAGAGTGCTTCTCAGTGGTAGAGCCCTTGCCTAATGTGCATGAGGCCCTAGATTTGACCGTGGGCACCTCATTTTTTAAAACAAATTAAAAAGTGGTTAAGAATGCAATAAGCGTATGTTTGGGGGAGGGGATAGTCAGACATTCTTAGGTTCTGATCCTGGCTCAGACCCTTTCTGGCTGGGTAACCCTGGATAAGTTCCTCAACCTCTCTGTGCCTTACTTCCTGTGCAGTGGGCACGAGATGAAAAGTTCACAGGATTATTGTGATGATGAAATAAAAACAAAAAATATAGCCCTGTGGCTGTAATCTCAGTTACTCAGAGGCTAAGGCAGAAGGATCCAAGTTCAAGTTCAAGTTCAACGCTAGGCTGGGCAACACAGCCAGAGGAAGGAAGGAAGGAGATGGAGAGTTGCATGCACCTGTTGCAGCATAGATGTTAGAAAGTGGTCACTACTATGCTTGCATCACTATTATTATTACTCATAGCTGAACGTTTTAAGTGCCACCCTTGAGGATCTTAGAGATCTCCCCAGGGATGAGGCCAGGGTGACCCTCCTTACCTCACAAGATTGTTCTGATTGTCAAACAAGAAGATGCCTGGCTGTTCAAATGCTGGGTATCCTGTTGGCATGGAGTGGCTCTGCTGGTGGGCATATAGTATCCTGGGACACCTTGGTGGGCCCCTGCCCCCCAGCCTCAGTGCTTGGTGAGCCTCTGATAAGCTGTGCTGGACAGATGAGTTAACCAAGTCCACAAATGAGCAACAACTGTGCAGGCCACACTGCAGGACAAGCCTCCCCTGCAGAAGGGCAGCCTCGCCTAACATCTCCCTCTAGTGGTTCCTTGCCGCACCTGATCCAGGGGAATGAGGGCGGTCACACCAAACACGAGCCACACACCCAGGGTCCACAGGCATGCACACATCCCTGAGAAACACAGGTCTCCCAGCCAGGCAGGGTGGCGCAGGCCTGTAATCCCAGCAGCTCCAGAGACTGGGCAGGAGGATCGTGAGTTCAAAGCCAGCCTCAGCAGCTTAACAAGGCCCTAAGCTTCATGAGACCCTGTCACTAAATGAAAAGGGCTGGGGATTTGACTCAGTGGTTAAGCCGCTAGGAGTTCAATCTCACACACACACACACTTCTCCCAAGCCAGCCAGGCACACACACATCCAGGGCAGACAGGAGCACACATATCAAGTGACACACACCTGGCCCTCCACACGCAAGAGCGCGTGCAAGCACATACAGCCCGAGGGCAGTCTGCGACCTCGCCCCGCCCCGCTGTCATAGCCAGGCCCCGCCCGTGGGAGCGGAAGCGGCAGGCGACGAGTGTCTGGGATCAGAAAACTCAGCGGAAACTGAGGGCAGGCGGGTGACTGGGAAAGCATGAGGCAAGGGGAGGGAGTTTGGGCCCCAGGGATCGCGGCCCTGGCGGACCTGGGCCATTGCACCCGCGCCCCGCTCCCTGTCCACAGCCTGCTCCCAGGGCACCCTGGTTCTGTCCCGACGGCGTCCTCCGCGCAAGCAACCCGGAGCCCCGAGACCCTCGCCAAGACTCCTTCCCCACCAATACCGACAGAACCTCCACGATCCCCCAGCGCCCGCACAGGTCCCTCCCATACAGACTGCCCGTCGCCTGAACGCGCGCTCCGGGCAGCAGACTACCGCTCATCCTTCTCCCAAGTGACAGCTGTCACCTCAATTCCCGGCTTCCCCTGACACAAGGCACACAGCGGCCACGCCCTGTAAGTGCGCACCTTCGCGCCAGTCGGACTCGGCCACCCTCGGGCGGACCCCAAGCCATGCCCCGCGGGACACCTGAGACCCGGCGGAAACCCCCGCGACCTCCCCCACCAACAGCAGAGTGTGTCCAAAGTTGAGCGCGGTGTGCGCGGCGGGGACGCCCTGTAAGCGCCCCCTGTCTCGGTCCTGGCGCCCCCTGCAGCCCTCCAGGCTCGGGGCAGGTCCTCTGTGCCGCGACCTGCCGTGTACCTTGTCCTGGAGTCCCGCGCAGCTCCTGGCACCCGCGGGTGGAACGGAGCCCGCTCCGCTGCGGCTGATCGGGGGATCCAGGTCCAGCTTGCACCCCAGCCGCCAGCAGCCGGCGCGTGCCGAGCCTCCGCTGCTTCCGCGGCGAGTGTCTGGTGGGCGCGGGTCGCCGGGCTCCCGCTCGGGTCCGGGTGATGTAAACCTGAGCTAATCGGCCGCCGCCTGATGCCCTCAGGCGCCGAATTGCACCATCCTCCCCGCCCCGCCCCTCCGGACACCGCGCGAGCGCTCCGCCCTGGCCTCTGGCTGCAGGTCATCCCACTGCTCCTGGGTCCCTCTCCCTTCGCTGGCCCCCTAGGGGTGTCTGGTCTCAACTGTCTCTGATCCTGGAGTTTGGGATGCAGACACCGACCACTGACTCTATCACCTTAGGAAAATGTTTTGCTTTTCCAAGCCATGGTTTCCCCATCTACAAGAACATCCTCCCTTCTTGGGGACAGAACTCAGGGCGCTGTGCGTGCTAGGAAGCGATCTGCGGAGGAGCGGCATTCCCAGCCCTTTTTATTTTTACTTTGAGAGTTTGGCTAAGTTGCCCAGGCTGCCCTTGCACTTAGCATCCTCCGGCCTCAGCCACCTGAGGAGCTGGGGTTACAGGTGGGCTCCCGCTTGCTTCTCCTGTTATAAAGCGCATTCCCACCAGTGCCCTATTAAGCCCTTAAGCAAGCCCTGGGGGGACAGAAGCTGAGTTTTCCCCTTTTTACTGAGAGCCGTCTGTATCTGCGGGTACTGACCGCCAACCCCAGCCCCACCCCAAGCTTTAAGAAGATGTAGAGTTGAGAATTGACTGACTCTGGGTTCAAACGAACCAGTGCTCTGTCCTGGAGAGGCCTGAGGCCAGGTGAGCCTCCTTGCATTCATTAGATAGAGGCAGCACTGTTCAGTGGTTAGAGCAAGCACCCTAGAACCATCCCATCTGAGTGTGCAGGCCCTCTCTGCTCCTACCCAGTGTGCTAGAAAGGAAAGCAACTGAAAACCCCTTCTCAGTTTCCATTTCCAAAAAATGAACTTAGAACAGTGTTCATTTCATGGAGTTTTCCTGAGGATTAATAATTCATACATATTAGCAGGGCCCGGTGGCGCAAGCCTGCAATCCCAGCACTTAGGGAGGCTGAGCTAAGAGAATCGCTAGTTCAAAGCCAGCCTCAGCAACAGTGAGGCGCTAAGCAACTCAGTGAGACCCTGTCTCTACAGAAAACACAAAATAGGGCTGGGGATGTGGCTCAGTGGTCGAGTGCCCCTGAGTTCAATCTCCAGTACCAAAAATAATAATAATAATAATTTCATACATATTAAATGTGTAGAACGGTGTGTGGTACATTGTAGGTGCTCAATAAATAGAATGGAAATAATGGAGACTCAGAGGAAAAGCCCCAGGGATCCAGCACCTTTCTTGGAAATCCCTTTTAGGGTCCTTCCTTCCTTCCTTCTTTCCTTCCTTCCTTCCGTCCCTCCTTCCTTCTCTCTCTCTCTCTCTTTCTTTCTTTCATACCAGGAAATGAACTCAGCCACATCCCCAGCCCTATTTTTTTTTTTGTACCAGGGATTAAACTCAGGGGCACTCGACCATTGAGCCACATCCCCAGCCCTATTTTGTGTTTTATGTAGAGACAGGGTCTCACTGAGTTGCTTAGCGCCTCACTGTTGCTGAGGCTGGCTTTGAACTCATGATTCTCCTGTCTCAGCCTCCCAAAGCGGTGGGATTACAGTCCACTGCCACCACACCCGGCCCCTTTTAGGTCTTGATATTTTAGCTCACCAATATCAAAAAATAATTTCTCCAGGCAAAGCTGCATGGGAGGCAGGACAGAGGCATTGTTTCCCTGGTTCCAGAACCCCAGGGACCAGAGCAGCTCATTTGTGACTCAGCGCTTTCTGGGCATACCAGAAGATTCTGGGATCTCATTTAACCCCGGGGGCTCCCTTGCTAGAGAGGAATGAATGAACTTATTTCCTACGCCAGATCACCAAGACTGGTGGAAGATTCCACAGCTGTAAGAGGCCAAGGAAGGCAGGGGTGGTTGTCTTCCAAGCACTCTGAAGCCAGCGTGCTTCATTTGGGTATTCCTAACCATGTTGTGTGCTATGTCAGGCTCTGTCCTAAATACTGGAGACTGGGGATGACCAGACTGACCATGTCCACCCTCACAGATCTTATAAATCAATAAGGAGATAAATCACTATCAAAAACAAAATCAATAACCAAGATTATTTTAAATAAGTTATAAAAGTGGAGTGTGCGCGCATGCGTGCGTGCGTGTGTGTTGCTGGGGATGAAACCCAGGGTCTCATGAGTGCTAGGCAAATATTTACCACTAAGCCTCATCCCCAGCTCCATTAGGTATTGTTTTTGACATGATTTTTGACATCTTTGGATAAATTTATTTTTTGTCATGACTGAGGTTTGCTATTTTCAGTAGGGTTCATTAGAAAGATAACGTTTAAGATTTTTAAGGAAAAATAGGGATGAGTGGTACAAAGATGTGAGAGGGAGACAGACAACAGTAAGTGCAAAGGCCCTGAGGCAGGAATGTGAGGCACTTAAGGAGCTGTGAAATGGGCACTATCACCTCCATTCTGCAGACCAGAGGAGGCAAGGTCAGGGGCTTACCCAGCTTGGCAGTGTTGAGATTTGAACCTGGGGTAGTTGATGCCACTGCCCACACTGTGCTGGGCAGAATCTTTACAACTCAGCAACCTCCACATGAATTTGTGGTCACTGGCACATCACCTGAATGAGCATGGCCCCCAAGAGGTCCTTGTCACAGCTATAGTTGTCAAATCCAAATTTTCTTTTTTTTTTTCTTTTTGTACCGGGTTTGGAACTCAGGGGCATTTGACCACTGAGCCAAATCCTCAGCCCTATTTTGTGTTTTATGTAGAGACAGGGTCTCACTGAGTTGCTTAGCACCTTGCCATTGCTGAGGCTGGCTTTGAACTCGCAATTCTCCTGTCTCAGCCTCCCTAAGTGCTGGGATTACAGGCTTGCGCCACCGCGCCCGGCTTTTTTTTTTTTTTTTAAATAAGATTTTTCCTATTTTTTAATATCTTTATTTTATTTATTTATTTATTTTTATGTGGTGCTAAGGATCGAACCCAGTGCCTCATGCATGCGAGGTAAGAGCGCTACCGCTGAGCCACAATCCCAGCCCCCAAATTCAAATTTTCTAGATCAGGATTTTCTAAACAAAGCAAAATTCAAGCTGCATATGTAATTTTTAATTTTTTAATTGTACATTGAAGAAAAGTAAAAAGAGGGGGCTGGGATTACGGCGCAGTGGTAGCGTGCTCGCCTAGCATGCATAAGGCACTGGGTTCGATCCTCAGCACCACATAAAAATAAAATAAAGATATTCTGTCACCTACAACTAAAAAATAAAAACATTAAAAAAAAAAAGTAAAAAGAAAGTAATTACTTCAGGGGTCAGGGATGTAGCTCAGTGGTGGAGGAGTTGTCTAGCATGCATAAGGCCCTGGGTTCCATCCCCAACACTGAAGAAAGAAAGAAAAAGAAAGGAAGGAAGGAAGGAAGAAAGGAAGGAAGGAAGGAAGGAAGGAAGGGAGAGAAGAGAAAATTTGCAGGGTACAGCGGCGCATGCCTGCAATCTCAGCGGCTCAGGAGGCTAAGGCAGGAGGATCACGAGTTCAAAGCCAGCCTCAGCCAAAGCGAGGCACTAAGCAACTCAGAAAAGAGAAATTTTAACAATCTATTTAATCTAACATGCTCAAGCTGGGGATCTAGCCCAGTGGTAGAGAACTTACCTGGCATGCATGAGTCCCTGGGTTCAACCCTCAGCATCTCAAAAAAAAAAAGGTGAAAAGGCTGCTGCATCCCACCTCCTGCATACGCAGCACGAGAAGTGGGCACCTTTCGTCCCCTCTGGCACTTCCTCACATGGTCCACAGCACAGCCCTGCCCACTGAGGATGGATTTATGACTTTTTTTAAAAAAAATGTATTATTTTAGTTGTAGGTGGACAGAATATCTTTATTTTATTTTTATGTGGTGCTGAGGATCGAACCCAGTGCCTCACACGTGCCAGGCGAGCACGCTACCACTGCGCCATAACCCCAGCCCCAGATTTATGACTTTTCACTAGTGAGCAAACTGGGCATCAGGGAGGAGTCACCTGCCCGGGGTCACACAGCAAGTGGACAGTGTTTGAACCCAGGTTGGTGTGGTTCCAAAGCTCACGTTGATCCACTATTTCAAGAGACGCAATGAGATTGAGGAAAGGCTCCAGGGGAAGCTCTGTGCCCCTCTCAAGGGTGAAGGGTCCTCCCTGCCCGTGGTGGAGGCGCTGGAAGGCAGCATTGGGAGCGCTCCCTCTGGTTCTGTGAGGGTTGGGTGGTCTAGAGCAGCTACCAGACCCTCCCCGGACTCAGCTTTGTGTGCATGTGTTTGGCTGGGGGTAGAGGGGCTGGGAATCTTCAGACTTCCAGGGATCTTATTCTCTTGCTGGCCTTCAAGCTGGGAGGCGGGAGCCTCAAATCCCGCCCCCTTCCAGGACTGGAGGGTGCTGAGTCACTGACCCCTGCCCCCCTTTCCTTCCTTGGCCTGCAGGTCTGAAGCTATCAGAGGCCAGGGAAGGAAGAGAATTATTTGTGTTCAGCCCAGGCCACTGCCCAGCCCTTCCCCTTCTGAGAAAAGTTAGAGATGAACGGGGGAAGGGCTGTGTCCAGAGGTTGCATCAGAAACCCTTGCGCAAGGCGCCCGGATCCCACACGGAGCTCTGCCCCCAGCCCTTCCCCACCGGCTTCCAATACCAGCATGGGTCAGTGTGAGGACTGCTGGGTCCTGTGGGAGACACCAAGCTGGGCCTGGCCCTCAGGGAGTGACCTGGGGAGGACCTAGGGACGGAAGGCAGGGTGCTAACAGTGCCCAGGCTTCCTGATAGCTGGAAGGGGCTCCGCGGGGATCCAGAGACAGCTCCACCTACGGGGAGAGTAGGCCTGTGTCCTGGACGCTGACTGAGCCCTAATCCTTGACTCTGCTCATAGACTGAGCCTTGTTGCCTTACATTGGGCTCCAACTGTACTTGGACCTGAAAACTTGGACATAGTCTGAGCCCTGATCACTGCCCTTAGCCACGCTAGGACCTGACTCTGGCCCCAGCCTGTGCACTGACTTGGTCGCTGACCTGGCACCCACTTTTCTCCATCCCGATCCATGGCCTGAATTCCAATTCTAGCTCCTTGACTGTTACAACCCTGGAGGCAGATTTAGCTCTGTCTACTATATAACATTGACTCTAGTCCCCAGATAAATTCCAGCCTGGATACTTGGGTCACAGAGACTCAGGACACTTTAATGAAGCTACATTCCTGGCTCTTTTCATTTTGAGACAGGGTCTCTCTAAGTTGCTGAGGCTGGCCTCCAGCCTGCCATCCTCCTGCTGAGGCCTTCCTAGTAGCTGGAACTGCAGGCACCCACGAGCACAGGCACTCTCTCTAGAACTCAGAGGGTCAGTGCTCAGTCACACTCATCAGGGCTTGGCTCCTGCTCCCCTTCCTTCCAGTCCTCTCCCCACCCCCAGGCTGAGGATGGCCCAGGGGCTACCTTGAACTTGGAACTCTGCTGAGTACCTGACCCAGCAGGGTGCACGCTGGAAGTGGAGGTTGGCAGGGCCACTGGGGCTGGGCTGGGCTGGTGCTGTCAGTGCAAGGAGAGAGAGGACAGGGTGCCTGAAGACAGAGCTGTGGTGGGGGTGGGGAGGCTCTTGTGTGGAAATGTTGGATGGTGCCCACAGCCAGATGGCTCCAGTAGGTGAAGCAGCCCGGCCCAAGTCCTGTCTACCTGGTTTTTTTGTTTGTTTGTTTGTTTTGGTACTGGAGTTTGAACTCAGGGGCACTGGACCACTGAGCCACATCCCCAGCCCTATTTTGTGTTTTATGTAGAGACAGGTCTCACTGAGTTGCCTAGTGCCTCGCCGTTGCTGAGGCTGGCTTTGAACTCGCGATTCTCCTGTCTCAGCCTCCCTAAGTGCTGGGATTACAGGCGTGCCTCTCCGCGCCTGGCTTGTGCTAGTTCATTTAAACTGTGTGCTGTCAATGAAAACGTAGGAAGGTCCAATCCTTTGCTACAAGCAATGTTCCAATGTTGACAGGGAGGCAAAGAGAGAACCTTGAGGTAATTTCCTAAATGCAGAATTTCTCAGTCAAGTTTTTGCATTTGCACTGTTCCTGGAACTCTTGTGGCGTCCACCTCCCGCTAGCTGAGGAGCGAGAGCCTCTGTCCCCTCAACTTTGTAGCGCGGGGTCTTTTCAATCTTGGCCAATTTGGAAAAATGAAAGTGCAGCTTTCCTGAGGGGCTTTCTTGTTCCAGTGGATGAATCTTTCCACATTTTACAGCCCCAAAAACAGAAGGAGGAGAGGAATTCCCAGGATCCACCATGCCTGGGCTGTCCTGGTGGGCCTCGAGCTCCCCCTCTCCTCAGGTGGCCAGTGGGGGTTGAGGGGAGGCCCTGCCCAGGTGCCAGTCTGGACCCCTCTGCTTCCTCTCTCTTGGCTCTCACTTCTTCCTCCTGGACAGGATGTGCCTGCGGCTTTCACCTCTCTATCATCTCCCCCATCTCTGCACCCCCACAGCCACCTGAAGCCCCCTCTCTTTCTTAGGGAGCCATTTGTTTCTTCCTGCCCTTTAATCTTTCCTTGGTCCAGAGTTTCCGGAAGCTGGGCTGGAGGGACACTCAGCCTTCCTATTGGCCTCAGGAGACACCAGGGATGATGTTTTTGACTCTTAGACTCTCACCTGGCCCACCCTTCGTGGCAGGTCTTCGTGATACCACTGGTTACCGGTGACGAGTTCTGCTCCTTCACATGTTGAAGTTTGAACATTAAGGAAGCACACCAAGGCAAGCAGTTAAGCAGGGTTTATTTTAAAAGGGGTAACAGACTTCTCCCGGCCATAGCTGGTATCCTGGTGTCCTAAGAAGTACATGTGTTTTGCCTTTTTCTATGTCCTGGGCTTCCTGTGTTCTCCTGCTCTCTTCCCCTTCTCTCTCTCCTTCCTGCCTACGTGACTAGGCCCAGAATGCTTGGTGGGATGGCCAAAAGGTGAGAAGCACAGGGATGGGGGAAGGGCCCAGGTGGGGGGATTTGGGCAGGAAGGGGGGTATAATTAACAACTCTGTAGGGAGAGATAATCCCCGAGACAGGTTACCTTAGCAACAGGTTGGAGCAGGGCAGGTTGTCTTGATAAGGGTGGAGGAAGGGCTCTGAGGGCATCAGCATTTCAATCTGTCTCCAATTTCCCAGACCCAAATTGGCCTCCCTGATAACCTGAATCAATTTACCTATCTATACTGACTGCCTGTCTAATTCTGGCTTCATTAGTGTGTGGTTGGCACCCCCTCCTCCACAGAAAATCTTAGTTAAGCTTCTCCTGAAATCTGCACCATAACTGATTTTAGGACTATCAGCCAAAGGATCTCTGCAAAAGAGTTCAATGTAGTTAAACTTCCTATTTCCTGTTTATCTTACAATGATTAAAATTGCCCATGGGCATGAAAGAGATCGGCACTCCAGGTGCTGAACACCCCTTTACTAGTTTTTCACAACATTTATGGGCTATCTAGTGTTGTAGATTCTCTAGTCTAAAATGATATCTAATAGTTTGTAAAGGTTTTCAAGGGGGAAGTGTGTTTACAAATGTAGAGCATGATGAGGGAGACAGATTCTTTTAACAAGGTCTCTGGCCTTGGGCCGCAAGCTTCACAGGGATATTGACATTTTGAAGATCAGAGAAGATGTTACTAATTGGGTTTCATGGAAGATAGCAAGGGGGAGAAGAAGCTCTCCCTTTCTTGGGCACTAATTCTTGCAAAAACAGAACAAAACAAAACAAAACAGTGCCTTTGAGCAGTTAATTTTCCCAGAACAGTGAAAGAAAAATCTTCTGTCATGGGAACTTTTGTAGATTGTGAACCTCTGAGTCCCTCCCCTATACACTGGGTATAATAGTCCTAAAACTCCTGCACTTGGGGTTCAGGGGTATTGATTGATTACAGCAAAAACTTTTCCCTCAGCTGGGCACAGTGGCGCGCGCCTGTAATCCCAGCATTTTGGGAGGCTGAGGCAGGAGGATCATGAGTTAGTTCAAAGCCAGCCTCAGCAACAGTGAGGCGCTAAGCAACTCAGTGAGACCCTGTCTCTACATAAAACACAAAATAGGGCTGGGGATGTGGCTCAGTGGTCGAGTGCCCCTGAGTTCAATCCCCAGTACCAAAAAAAAAAAAAACCCAAATTTTTCCCTCTGAACCTGGTTGCAACCAATGAATAAATAAACCTTCCCGCTACTCCTTTGGTGTCTGATCTCATCTGTCCCTACAAGTGTGCAGCGTGCGTATGTGTGCGCTGATGTGTGGATGTGGGTGTGTGTGGAGGAACACGTCTCTAGCAGCCCAGAGCAAAGACAAAACGCCTGGGTGCTGGCGCTGGGACAGACATGGGCTTGATCCCAGCATCGACTCTAATTTTCTGTGTGAGGTTGGGCCAGCCACTTGTCCTCTCTGGGCGACAGGTATCCAGTCTATGAAGTGGGGAGGATAACAAAGGAGGTGATCTCTGCCAGCCATGCTGGGTCACCCGCCACTCCCACCTCCACCTAGAACTTCAAATTCACATCCTCTGTGGAAGCCCTGGACCTTCCTGCCTCTTGGCCTTTGGCCTGGCTGTTCCACTTTTTTCAGACTCTTCCTTCTGGTCTCAGGTGCAATATCACCTTCTCAGAGAGGCCCTCCCTGGCAACCCCAAAAGCACCGTGCCCCTGGCTGCCCCTGCCCCTGCAGTTTGTCTCTCATCTTATTTGTAAATCTGTCTTCTTTTTTTTTTTTTTTGGTACCAGAGATTGAACTCAGGGGCACTCGACCACTGAGCCACATCCCCAGCCCTATTTTGTGTTTTATGTAGAGACAGGGTCTCACTGAGTTGCTTAGTGCCTCGCCATTGCTGAGGCTGGCTTTGAACTCGCGATTCTCCTGTCTCAGCCTCTCTAAGTGCTGGGACTACAGGCCTGCGCCACCGTGCCTGGCTAATTCTGTCTTCTTTTATCCCTGGCACTTGTCATGGTATTGTTACTGAGTCTTGGGCCAGAAGCCTGACTCTGGGGATCCAACAAATCAGGTCAGGCCACTCACCCCAAAAAACAAATGGAAAAAATGATGGAGAAAAGCAGGAAAAGAACTTTCTTCACTGTAGCTACACCAGGAAGACAAGGGGGGACCCCATCCTTAGCCTTATCATTGATGGAGAGACTGACAATGACTTTGAGGTTTTAGAGAAAGGGTAATGAGGGCGGGGGGGGGGGGGTTGCACTGCTAGAGGCTTTGGACAGCAGCCAAAGCAGGTGATTTTTTTTTTTTAATGTGGTACTGGGGTTTGAATCCAGGGCCCTCTACCACTGAGCCACATCCCGGCCTTCTTTATTGTTTTTACTTTGAGAAAGGGTCTCGCTAAGTTGCTGAGACTGGCCTCAAACTTGCCATCTTCCTGCCTCAGCCTCCTGAGCTGCTAGGATTACAGGGGTGCACCGCTGAGCCTGGCCACACTCCTACTCCTGAGACACCCCGCCGCAGACACCGGGGACCTCACGCTCGCGTGCATGCACACACATACCACCTGCTCCCCAGAAGCACCCCAGCCCTGCTTAGCTGACAGAGTCAGTCTGCACGGTAAGGGTCCAGCCTGACCGGTGTCTTCTTCCAACATCTAGCTTTGTGGCAGCTGGGCTGCAACCATGGGGTCCACCAAGCATCTCCAGGACCCCGACAGGGTGAGCCAGAGCAGGCGCTGGAGATCTGTGAAAAAATAAACCCACTATCTCCATTCCAGCATTCACTTATTTATTCATTCCTGGGTTGCGGTATAGCTCAGTGACAGAGCACTTGCCTGGTGGGCACAAGTCCATAAACTCCTTCCCCAGCAGGGCCGCCCCCAACAAAAGACCTCTCTTTATTCCTTCCTTCCTGCATTCACCCACTTACTCTTTTTTCTTTTTTTGGTACCAGGATTGAACTCAGGGGCACTCGACTACTGAGCCACATCCCCAGCCCTATTTTGTGTTTTATTTAGAGACAGGGTCTCGCTGAGTTGCTTAGGGCCTCACTAAGTTGCTGAGGCTGGCTTTGAACTCGCGATCCCCCAGCCTCAGCCTCCCAGGCTGCTGGGAATACAGGGTGCGCCCCTGCACTCAGCTCTGACTCACTCAGAGGGCCTCCTGGGGCTAGCAAAGCTGCAGCCATGCCTCCCCTTCCTCCCGCCTCCCCTTGGCTAGCTCATAGGGCTGCATCTGCTGAGTGCACATGTTAGATGCGAAGTCCTGGCAGCTCTTTCCCATTCAAACCCAGTCCGTGGACCCTGCCCAGGTGCACAACCCAGAGGACATCTTGTTTTTCTCCTTTCTTCAAGGCCACATGTCCCAGGCCAGATGTCTATGAAATCCTGTGAGTTCTGCCCTCACCAGGTTCCTGATGGCCTGGTGCCCAGAGCTTGGCTCCAGCAAGCTGGGACAGGAAATTCACAGTCCTGCTGACATCAGCCCAGTCAGAGACTTGGAGCAAGGCCTGGGTCGCTGGTCCCCTTGGCATACACATTTGTGACGCACACCTGTCAACAGGCTCATACGTGCCCATGACCTGGACAAAGGCAGGTCCTTTCAAGGCCACAGAGAATGTCAATGCGGGAATGTAGCCATGGCACATCTAGCTCATGGATACATCTCCACAGTAGTGGAGGCACACATTTCTGTTTAATATGACAGGACCAGCTGGGCCGGGCTGGGTGGTGCCTACAGGTAATCCCATGGATTTGGGAGGCTAAGGTAGAAGGATCAAAAGTTTGGCAACTTTGTAAGATCCTATCTCAAAAAATGAAGTGGGTACTGAGGATGTGGCTCATTGGTGAAATGCCCCTGAGTACCCAAATATATATATATATATATATGACAGGGGTTTGTTTGTTTTGTTTTGTTTGTGGTACTGAGGATGAAAGCCCGGGAACACTTTGCCACTGAACTACCTCCCTAGCCCTTTTATTTTTTATTTTGAGACAGAGTCTCACTAATTTGCCCAAGCTGGCCTCAAGCTTGAAATCCTCCTGTCCCAGTCTTCTGAGTTACTGGGATTATAGGTGTGCACCACCACACCTATAACCTAAATGCTGGGCTTTTTTGTTTTGTTTTGATACCAGGGATTGAACTCAGGGGCACTCGACCACTGAGCCACATCCCCAGCCCTATTTTGTGTTTTATGTACAGACAGGGTCTCACTGAGTTGCTTAGCGTCTCACTGTTGCTGAGGCTGGCTTTGAACTTGTGATTCTCCTGTCTCAGCCTCCCTAAGTGCTAGGATTACAGGTGTGCATCACCGTGCCCCGCTACCCTGCTGATTTTTTTTTTTTTGGTACCAGGATTTGAACCCATAGGAAATTTACCACTGAGCAACATCCCTAGTCCTTGGTCCTTTTTATTTTTTGAGTCAGGGTCTTACTAAGTTGCTGAGAGTCTTGCTAAATTGTCAAGGCTGGCCTCAAACTTGTGATCCTCCTGCCTCAGCCTCTTGAGTTGCTGGGATTACAGGTGTGTCCCCACTGTGCCCGGTTTGTTTGTATTTGAGACAGGGTCACTCTGTGTTGTCTGGGCTGGCCTCAAACTCCTGGTCCCAAGTGATCTTCCTGTCTTAGGCTGCCGAAGAGCTGGGACTAAGGTATGTGCCACCACACCTTGCTCTTGGACCAGAGTTTGAATCTCAGCTGTGTAACGTTGGGTAAACCAACTCACTTCTCCAAGCCTTATCTTTTACTTACATATAGTAAGTGCTCAATAAATGCAGCTGCTCAAAAATCAATAGCAGAGAAAGTGCACTTACACAGTGAGTATGTCAGTGGCTACCAAACTCCTGGGCCCCTCATCCTAACAATGTGCATGTACCCACAGTTTCCTGAGTGCGGGCATGTCAATTGACACAGGAGTATGTGCATCTTGGCCACAGAAGGCTGCCTCCTTGGATCCAGCAGAGCATGGCTGTTCCTGGGGTGCTGTTCCAGAGGAGGCTCTGAGTGCCTGCTTCGGGCAGGAATTGGTTCATTGGTACAGACACCCAGGAGCTGCCTGTGTGCGCATGGACTCGTGTGAGGGCTTGTAAGTGTGTCCTCCACTCCTTTTTTTTTTTTTTTTTGGTACTGGGGATTGAACTCAGGGCACTCGACCACTGAGCCACATCCCCAGCCCTATTTTGTGTTTTATGTAGAGACAGGGTCTCACTGAGTTGCTTAGCGCCTCGCCATTGCTGAGGCTGGCTTTGAACTCATGATTCTCCTGTCTCAGCCTCCCTAAGTGCTGGGATTACAGGCTTGAGCCACCGTGCCAGGCTCCTCCACTCCTTCTTAGGTGGCTCGGTTGCCACACTGCAGGGTCACGTCTGCGTCTGCCAGAAGTATGGGGCATTCTGGGCCTCGATTACTTGGGTTCAAATTCCAACTCTGCCAGCTGTGCAATTCTGGACAGAACATGAAAACACTCTGTGCTCAGTTTTTCTGCGAACTGAAGCTAATGGGAATTAAGAGGACTGAACAACGGATCCTCAGAAAGTACTGAGGACAGAACCTAACCCCGAAAGTGCTATGTGCACCAATATTATGTACTGCTTTCCGAATCTCCCTGTCTGTCCCTGTGATGTGACATTACATTGTTCTTCTATCACAGTGTTTATCCTGCTAGATTTCCATTGTCTGTTGGCAAGATTGTCCTTTCCACCAGACCCTGAGTCCCTGGAGCACAAGGTCCTGTCTGAGTCATCTATAGTTTGAACCTGTGTGTTGCTGCTTACTCTGAACCTCGGCTTTTCTCTTTCATAGCATTTAGGGACATTTCTATGTGCCCTACACTATGTTAAGCCCACCAGGTCTTCAAACAATCTCCAGAGATTGGGAGGCTGAGGCAGGAACACTGCATTTTGGAGCCAGCCTGGATGATTTAGCCAGACTTTGTCTCAAAATAAAAAATAAGCAAAAATAAATAAATAAAAATAAAAGTAAAAAGGGCTGGAAAGGTAACTCAGTGGTAAAGTGTCCCTGGATTCAGTCCCCAGGACCAGAGAGAAAGAGAGAGATGGATGGATTGATTGAGATTGGTATCCTTGCTAACCTAGAGAAAAACAAAAACAAAAACATCCAAACAGAAGCTCAGAGAGGTTCAGAAATTTCCCAGGCTCACACAGTGCCTTGAACCCTGGCCAAGGTTCTTAAAATGCCTTGTTCTTAGCACACACTGGGAATAAGACTTGGGGGCAGATTCTGGGCAGGAGCTGCTGGCTGAGTGTCCTCCTTCCCCACGCTCCCACAGACACCTTCCGCTCGTGTATGAACATCGCTTTGTTTCTGCTCTCGCCCTGGGGCATCTCAGCCCCAGAAGCCTGGCAGGGTCCTCAGCTCACCCTTCTTTGGCGCTGTTGGGGTGAGGTGCCAGGTTTGCTCTGGGTCAGTAGGGAGCAGGAGAGTATGCAGGAGGGAGGGCAGCCTCCAGGTGGTGTAGGGGCTCTGGCTCTTGGATAAAAGAGAAATGGAGCAGAAGGTGAACCCCACTGGCTGATTCTCCCTCTCCCAGGGCTTCCCCACCTCAGAGAGGAGAGGGCATGGCCGCCAGCCCAGAGGAACAGCTTTTCCAAGGCCAGTTAGGCTTCCAGACGGCCAAGCTGCAACCACTTCAGAGGACACCAGAGGGCGCCCTGAGACAGCCGTGGGCTCTGTGCGGAGTTCCTGGGGTCTCCAGGACCACCCCGACCCCAAACCTTGTGTTTTCTACTATTGTTGAGCGGATCCCTCTTGTAGATGTCACTTCGGTCAGAGTGACCGGTAGCGTTGCTGGAATCCTCCACATCCTTCATGATTTTTCTCTCCGTTTGTTCCATCATTTCCTTTACAGAGGGTAATGGAAATGTGTGACACATTCTGGAAATTCTCAGGTTAGTCAGTTTGGGTGATTGTGGGGTTCATCTCATTCATTTGTTTTTGGTGTATGCTTTGTTTTTTTCAGATTTGTTAGAGGGTACACTTGATCCCTCTGATACTCCACCATGAGCAAAGCAATTGCATTTTAAATTTTTACTATTATTAGCGTGGGGATGGTGGCACAGGTCTGTAATCCCAGTGTTTTCTTCAGATGAAAACACACACACACAAACATTTTACAATTATTATTTGTATTAGGAATTCCATAATTTGAGGCTATGTAAATATATCATTTCACCCTAAAGTTTTATCCATTTATTTTGTCATTCCTTGGTGGAATGATTTTCTTTTCTTTTTTTTTTTAATTTTTTTTTTTAGTTGTTGATGGATCTTTATTTTATTCATTTATTATTTATATATGGTGCTGAGGATCAAACCCAGTGCCTCACGCATGCTAGGTACTCTACCACGGAGCCACAGCCCCAGCCCTATTTTGGGTTTTATGTAGAGACAGGGTCTCACTGAGTTGCTTAGCGCCTCGCCATTGCTGAGGCTGGCTTTGAACTCGCGATTCTCCTGTCTCAGCCTCCCTAAGTGCTGGGACTACAGGCGTGCGCCACCGCGCCCGGCTAAATTCTACATTTATTAATGGGAATACTTTTATAAGGAAGATTTATCTCTTCTCCTTCATGTATTAAATGTATTTAATCAGTTGTATTACTTTAAAAGTTGAAGTTAATTATTTTTAAAAAATAAAATATTCACAAGATTTAAAATGAAAAATGGGCCGAGTGTGGTGGTGCATGCCTGTAATCCCACTGGTTCAGGAGGCTGAGGCAGGAGGATCGCGAGTTCAAAGCCAGCCTCAGCAATTTAGTGAGACCCTAAGCAACTCAGTGAGACTCTGTCCCTAAATAAAATACAGAAAAGGGCTGGGGATGTGGCTCAGTGGTCCTCCTGGGTTCAATCCTTAGTACCAAAATAAGAAAAGCAAAAGTAAAGTATTTATCTACAACTAAAAAAAAAGTATAAAAAGAAAAAGGGTAAAAGACTGGGGGTATAACTCAGCAGTAGGGCATTTACCTAGCATGCATGGGGCCCTGTGAGCAATTCCCAGCACCTAAATAAATAAATAGAGATTTTGTGCATATGCAAACAATGTCCTCACATCTCTCTGTCCCTCTCCCCGTACCAAAAAACAAAACAAAACAAACAAACAAACAAACACAGTTGACAGTATTGACTCTGTTCCACCTGACAATAAATATCTGGATATGTTTTTGGACCTTCAAACCAAAGGACAGTGTAGTGTGGCAACAGCTGTGGACCCCGAATCCCAGATCTGCCGCTTATGAGCTGTGCATCCTTTTTTTTTTTGATGTGCTATTATTTTTTTTAATATCTTTTATTTATTTTATGTGGTGCTAAGGATCGAACCCAGTGCCTCACGTATGCGAGGCAAGCGCTCAACCGCTGAGCCATAACCCCAGCCCCAATGAGCTGTGCATCCTTGAGCAAATTGCACAATGTCTCTGAGCTTTAATGTTCTCATCTATAAAACTAGGGCTGATTTATTAAGCAAAATTGTCCTAAGGCTGGGCACAGTGGAGCATGCCTGTAATTCCAGCTACTCCAGGAGAATCACAAGTTCAAGGCAAGCCTGGGCAACTTAGCAAGACCCTGTCTCAAAATAAGAAATAAGAAGAGGGGCTGGGGATATAGCTCAGTTGGTAGAGTGCTTGCCTCGCATGCACGAAGCCCTGGGTTCAATCCCCAGTACCAAAAAAAAAAAAAGAAAGAAAGAAAGAAATAAGAAGAGCTGGGGATGTAATTCAGCGGTAAAGTGCCCTGGGTTCAATCCCCTGTACTATCTCCCCCAAAACTGTATTGAGCATCTACCGAGCATTTGAGGCTTTGGGGATATGTTAGTAGGTGAAGCATGTAAAGCCCCTGGAGATTGAACTCAGGGGTACTCAACCATTGAGCCACATCCCCAGCCCTATTTTGTGTTTTATATAGAGACAGGGTCTCACTGAATTGTGGCTGGCTTTGAACTCGCGATCCTCCTGTCTCAGCCTCCCTAAGTGCTGGGATTACAGGTGTGCGCTGCCACGCCCAGCTGGCCCCTTGTTCTTGCAGAGCTTCTGTGTGATGGGATAGCCAGGTAATGAAAATGGATAGAACAAGTAGGTGATGTACACAGTATACTGAAAGATGAAACATGCTATTAAAAAAGTCAATACTAGCCGGGCACGGTGGCTCACGCTTGTAATCCCAGTACTTAGGGAGGCTGATACAGGAGGATCGTGAGTTCAAAGCCAGCCTCAGCAATGGCGAGGTGCTAAGCAACTCAGGGAGACCCTGTCTCTACATAAAACACAAAATAGGGCTGGGGATGTGGCTCAGTGGTCAAGTGTCCCTGAGTTCAATCCCCAGTACCAAAAAAAAAAAAAAAAGTCAATACTCAGCGTGCACAGGGAATGGGGAAATGGGGACATAACCACATTGTCAAATAAGCTGATATTGAGAGGGTAACCTTTGAGCAGAGTCTTGAGGGAGGCCAGGACTTGACCGTGGCTACCTGGTGAGGAGCATGCCAGCAGAAGAGGGGCCCTGCTGGACCTGCCGTTGGAAGAACACAGGGCTCCCGTGGCTGGAGAAGGACTGGTCGGTGGTGGGATGAGGGTACGCAGGAATGTGGGAGGTGGGGCTGGTCAACCGGGAGGACCTTGCAGGCCACAGGGAGGGTTTTGGGTCTTACCCTGAGTTAGGTGGGAGCCAGGTGAGGAATTTGACCTACGTTATGTCCTAACCACATGTGTCTGGTTGCTCTGTACGGATTAGACTTGGGGAGGGGATGTGTGTGGAATCCTAAGGTCAGGGAGAAGGGGTGCGGCCATCCATGTGGGAGGGGATGGTGGTGAGCTGGAGAGCTGGCCAGCTCAAGTGAGGGGTGGGCACAGGATGCATGTTCAAGGTCGAGCTGACAACCTGCTCACGCATTGGATTCAGTCTGTGAGGAAGCAGAGGCTCCGAGGAAGACTCAAGGGTTTGGGTGGAGCCCCTGAAAGGCTGGACCTGTAACTCTGACAGGCAGCAGTGTGGTGGGGCAGCCTTGGCGGGAGAGGGCTGATAGGCTACTTTGGGATGATGGAGTTGAAATTCAGCCTTCAGAATGGGCTTGCAAATATAGGCCCGGAATTTAGTTGTTTTGTTTTTGTTTTCCTTTGGTACTGGGGATTGAACTCAGGGGCACTCAACCACTGAGCCGCACCCCCAGTCCTATTTTGTGTTTTATTTAGAGGCAGGGTCTCAACTGATTTGCTGAGGCTGGCTTCGAACTCGTGATCCTCCTGCCTCAGCCTCCCGAGCCACTGGGATTGCAGGGTGCGCCACTGCGTCAGGCCAGGCCTGGAATTTAGGAGCCAGGTTTGGGAATAACACTCCACTGGTTGTTGTCAGGGTGAAGTGAATTCAGGCCTAGGAAGCTCTGAGAACAGGCGTGGCCCCTGGTCAGGGCCTACCTCACAGCACTGGAAAAGAGCCCTCCTTTGGCTCCAGCTCCCCCTCCCCGCATTCCCCTTGGGGATGACAGATTTCCTTCTTCCTCAGGGTTGGGAGCTATACTCTGCAGGGATAAACCCATCAGGATAGCTTTTTGGGGAGGGCGGGGTGTACTGGGGATTGAACCCAGAGGGTCTCTGCCCCTGAGTTACACCCCAGCCCTAAATTGCTGAAGCTGGCAGTGAACTTGCCATCCTCCTGCCTCAGCCTCCGGAGTCGCTAGGGTTCCAGGCTAGTACTTAAATATTCCTTAGGGAGGCCTCGGAGGAGCAATCTCATCTCTCTGAACACTGGTTATTATACCTGGAAATGAAGAAAACGATCCCCTTCTCCAAAGTTATCCTGAGGAGCAAAAACGGTGGACTTAAGTGCTGGCACACAGTAGGTGCACCTAACAGTCTGTTTCTTTCCTGCTCCCCCACGACCTGGTGATCCCGGAGAAAACAAGGGAGTCATTGTCCATCCCAGCTGTTTATTGAAAGGGAGGGTGAGATGGAAGGGGTGCAGGACCCAGCAGAGGCCTGGAGAACCTCCCCAGAGGCCTTCTGGCCCCAAGACTAAAGGGCGAGGGAGGGGAGGACGCCTTGAGCGCGTCCTCCAGCGGTGTCGGCGCTCCCCCTAGTGGCAGAGGAAGGAGATGACGCCTCTGGATGGGGAGCCTGTAGGAGGGAGGGGCTGTGCCTCCATCGAGGCACATTTGCTATCAAGGTCAAGGTCAGGGCCAGGGCCAGTGGGCATTGGGGTCTGGGGGGTGGACTTTGAGGGGCATTTAAATCCATGTCCAAAGTAATTGTGGAGCCATCTAGAACCATCAGGCCTCTGGCTAGTCTCTCTGGGCCAAACCTGCTCCTCACCCCTGGGAATCCTTGGGGAACCAGGAAGTGTGAAACTCCGCTCCAGCTGCAGAACCAGGGCTGGCCCCGGAGAAGTCCGAAGAGGCTGGTTCCACTTGCTGGTTGCAGACCGCCTTGCTTTGTGACCGTGGACAGATCACCTCTCTGTTTCCCCCAGCCAACTCTTCTGTAAAGTGGGGGTGATAACTGCCCATGACAGGGTGGATTGTGGGGCTCTGATGCCAACGTGCCAGTAAAGACACGGTATGAGAGGTACATGTCTTCACCTCATCCTAGAGAGCAAGTCCAAGCCAGCAACCTGGACACCTGAAGCATGCTGGCCATGAGGACAGCCTCTCCCTGTCCCCCGGTCTTAGTTGGGGGAGGCAGTACTTATGTCCTGGGGAGAA
>PVHX01012058.1:0-61115 GCA_004024805.1 Geosciurus inauris | reverse complement strand
CATGTCCCCTCCCCTCCCTTCCCTCCTCTTTGACCAAAGTTTCTCCATTCTGCCCATGCCCCCTCCCCCATAATGGATCAGCATCCTCTTAGTAGAGAGAAAATTCAGCCTTTGGCTTTTTGGGATTGACTTACTTCGCTTAGCATGATATTCTCCAATTCCATCCATTTACCAGCAAATGCCATAATTTTATTCTCTTTTATTGCTGAATAATATTCCATTGTGTATGTATACCACAGTTTCTTTATCCATTCATCTATTGAAGGGCATCTGGGTTGGTTCCACAGTTTAGCTATTGTGAATTGTGCTACTATAAACACTGAAGTGGCTGCATCACTGTAGTATGCTGATTTTAAGTCCTTTGGGTATAGCCCGAGGAGTGGGATAGCTGGGTCAAATGGTGGTTCCATTCCAAGTTTTCTAAGGAACCTCCATACTGCTTTCCAGATTGGTTGCACCAATTCACAGTCCTCCCAGCAATGTATGCGTGTGCTTTTTCCCCCACATCCCTGCCAACGCTTGTTGTTTGTATTCTTGATAATTGTCATTCTGACTGGCATGAGATGAAATATTAGTTTCAATTTGTATTTCTTTAATGGCTACAGATTTGAACATTTTTTCATATATTTGTTGATTGATTGATTATCTATCTTCTTCTGAGAAGTGTCTGTTCAGCTCTTTAGCCCATTTATTGATTAGGTTGTTTGTTTTTTTGGTGCTAAGTTTTTTGAGTTCTTTATGTATCCTGGAGATCAGTGCTCTATCTGATGTGCGTGTGGCAAAAATTTGCTCCCAGAATGTAGGCTCTCTGTTCACCTCATTGATCGTTTCTTTTGCTGAGAAGCAGCTTTTTAGTTTGAATCCATCCCATTTATTGATTCTTGCTTTTATTTCTTGTGCTTTAAGAGTCTTGTTAAGGAAGTCGGGGCCTAATCTGATGTGAAGAAGGGTTGGGCCTACTTTTTCCTCTACTAGGTGCAGGGTCTCTAGTCTAATTCCTAGGTCCTTGATCCACTTTGACTTGAGTTCTGTGCATGGTAAGAGATAGGAGTTTAGTTTCTCCTTTTGCTGCATATGTATTTCCAGTTTTCCCATCACCATTTGTTGAAGAGGCTATCTTTTCTCCAATGTATGTTTTTGGCACCTTTGTGTAGTATAAGATAACTGTATTTATGTGGGTTTGTCTTTGTGTCTTCTGTTCTGTACCATTGGTCTACATGTCTATTTTGGTGCCAATACCATTTATCTTAGGCATCGTTTTTTGGGGTTTTTTGTTGTTGTTGTTGTTTTTTCCCGGTACTGGGGATTGAACTCAGGGGCACTCGACCACTGAGCCACATCCCCAGCCCTATTTTATATTTTATTTAGAGACAGGGTCTCACTGAGCTTAGCACCTCACAGTTGCTGAGGCTGGCTTTGAACTTGCGATCCTCTTGTCTCAGCCTCCCCAGCCACTGGGGTTACAGGTGTGCCCGACTGCTCCCAGCTTAGGCATCCTTGATTTTCTTTTGGCAAGTAAAAATAGTAATGAAGAAAGTCCACAAGAACAGAACCACTTGAATTCAATTTCCTGAGGCTTTGAAATCTATAGCTCCAGGCCCTCCTGCTGCTAGAAAAGAAGTGAGGGGCTAACAGGGCAGGGCGGGGTGCTACAGGGGGCCAGGCGCAGCCTCTACCCTGCTCACTGAGCTGAAGGCCCCATGGCAGCTTTAGCAGCTGTGGGGCTCCTTGGACAGGTGGGAGGGAAGCCTGGCCTGTGTCCCCCATGACACCTGGCACCCCTACACCTAAGAACTAACATGTATTGAACCCTTGCTGCCGGGGCATGAGGTTTAAGCTGCTGATCTGTTGTTCCCTGCATATTTCCTGTGCTGCCTTAGGAGCAGGGTGCAGGCCCTATCCTGCCTTTCCTCCCCTAGGGACTTCACACCTGGGCAGGATGCAGAGTATGCCCACTGTCAACAGCCCTGAGGGCCTTTGTGCTCAACTAAACTCATCAAGTGAATACAGTGGTGCCGGGTGACCTACCTGCCAGGCCAGGGGTCCTCAGCTGTGACATTTCACTGCTCCATGGGAGATCTTGTCCTGATGAATGGGAACCCAGGATGCTATAGCCCACTTCAGGCCAAGGCCAGTGACCGGTTGGCACAGAGTCACAGGATTCAGACTTCTTGCCTACAGTTGGGACAGCTCTGCTCAGGGGTCCCTGATCAGGATGAGGTGCAGCCGGGCCCAGCTTCTCTTGCCTTCTGCTTCCTCTCCTTTCCTAGCCTGCCCTCTAGGCGCCCCTAGATGCAGCTTCCCATCCCAGGCTCTACTCCAGAGCCTGGCTGAGGACACTTGCAAAGGCAGAGGACCGTGTCCTGGAGGAAGTGAAGGGCAGTGGCATTAATGGAGTCAAGAAAGAGGAGGGAGGCCAACTGAGAAGAGGACCTAGGCAAGAGGACCCCAGCCCCGAGCTCCCTGGGGTTTGAGTGGTGAAAAGGGCGAGCATTTCATTTAGAGGACATGAGATTGGGAGATAGTGACAGGGAAGGGTCATGGGACAGTGGCAAGGATTCCTGTTCCAAGGGGGCTTCTCTGCCAGGAAATGAGCCAGCAGACCCAGAGTGATAGACCACAGCAGGCAGCAGGCACAGAGGAAATTAACCACCTAGTGGGGCAAAGCCCTCTGCGGTGGCCAGTGAGTGAGTTCCCGGCTGTGCGCACAAACGCCACACGCATACGATGGAAGGTATCTGCTCACCTTCACGTCTTGCCACTCATGGAGGGGCTCTGCTGTGCCGGGCTTGTGCTGGGGTCTGGGGCGGAGGCCTAGGTCCCTCCCATGGTTGGGGAGCCCCTAGAGCCTGCACCTGCCCTTGGGGCACATTTTTAAGGTTTCATTCCACGTTGTAGAGACGGCAGTGGTCTTGGTGTTGCCGGTCACTGTTGCAGTCACTGTGATGGGGCACCGCGACACCAGCTGGCACAGAAAGTACTACTGCCTTCAGAAATGCGTGCCTGGACTTGCTTCTGTGGCAGGGACCTTGGCCGTGAGCAGTGGAGGGTTGTGGTGGAGCGCAGCACAGACGCAGTGCAGCCCAGCCCTCGTGTCTCTTGCTAAACTAAAGGAAGCTTGTGGGCACAGTGCCAGGGGAAGGACCCAGCCTGGGTGCAGCGGGAGAGCCCTGCAGAGCCAGGGGCTTGGGGTGCTCTGCCTCAGACCGGCCTGGACTCAGCCCCAGATTGAAGCCAGGGAGCCTTGTCTAGCTCAAGTCCAAACAGCAGGGGTGACCTTCAGTAACCAGGGGGGCCATGCTTTTCCACAGACCTTAAAGAACTTCGGTCTCTCCAATAGTCTTGAGCAGATTATGGAGAAGCAGGTTTTGTTCTCTGGAAGAAACCTGACTGAATCCCGTCCTGGGAACAGGAGCCATGCGTGTGAGTTTCCACACACAGACTAGAAAAGCTCCCAGACCCCCTGACACTAAGCAGGAAGATGACCTCATGTCCCTTCCACTACTAGATTACAAGCTTCTGGAGGTTTTGTTTACCTCCTTGTTTTATAGAATACTTATAAGTACAGAAAGGATTGTGAGACAGATCAGGTTTTGGCTTTCAGGAAGGAAATTGTCCTCAGGGGTAGAACATTGCTTTGGTTTTTGTTTTAAATCTTCTTATTGTAAAATAAATCACAAATACAGAAAATGTTACACATCAAATGTATGGATTAGTGAATTATTACCAGGCAAAAACTGTCAAGTTCAGAAGCAGAACCCAGCCCAAGTGCCACCCCAAAGCACTTCCATAGCATGTCCCAGTCACTCGGTCATCTGCGGGCTGGATAAGAACCATCATCCTGACTGTAACTTCCCTGTGGTTTTTAACAGATTCTGTCACTTAAGTGGGCATCTGCTGCGATCTGGGTGTGGTGTTCCTGCGAGGCTCATATGCTGGAAGCTTGGCCCCAATGTGTGGGTGTACAGTGTGAAAGGGCTGTCGTGAGGGAGGCCCCCTTCCATCTCCCGCCCCGGCCCCTGCGGCTCCCAGCCAGTTCTCTTCTGCTTTTCTGCAGCATTCGAGGCTGGCAGGCGGTGGCACTCAATGCCCTTGACTGTTAAACTAGTGCAGTCTTCTGGTTCTACCACTGCTTGTTCACGTATTAGTTGGAATGTGTTTTAAAGGAGATGCTCCCTCCTTTAAAGGGAGGAGGGGAGGATGCGTACAGGACGTCTAGGAAAGGAGGGAGGACCCCATGGATTCTCTCTCCAGTCTCTGGTTTTCCAGAAGAGGAATTTGTACTCTGTCATCCTCCGAAGGCGAGCCTTCTTGGGGAACAATGCCATGATGTCGTGGACGCACACGTGCTGGCGAGGTTCCATCCTTTGCAGTTATCATCCTTGTTGAAGCTCATTGCCCCATCTTTGGTCAGAGGAAAGCATTTCACATTGGCCCCTGGGTTCTTGGGACATGACCTGAGAGCTTCCTTTCTAGCTGGTATTAAAAGAAATTTCAGGTCACCTGTGTGTTTTCTGCCCCAGACCTGGAGTCATTTCTGTAAGAAGAACTGATTTCTTTCAGTATAAACTGTATTTCAAGATGACCATCTGATGAATGGGTAAAGAAACTGTGGCATATATACACAATGGAATATTACTCAGCCTTAAAGAAGAATGAATTATGACATTTGCCAGTAAATGGATGGAACTGGAGGATATTATACTAAGCAGAATAAGCCAATCCCAAAGAACCAAAGGCTGAATGTTTTCCCTGATATGTGGATGCTAATTCACAATAAGGAGTGGGGGAGAATAGTGGTATTTTGGACTAAACAGAGGAGAGTGAAGGGAGGGAAGGTGGTATGGGGGTAGGAATGATAGCACAATGAATCGGATATTATTATCCTAGGTGCATATATGATCACATGACTAGTGTGATTCTACATCATGTACAACCAGATGAATGAGAAGTTATACTCCCTTTATGTATGAAGTGTCCAAGTGCATTCTACTGTCATGAGTAACTAATTAGAACAAATAAAAATATATTAAAAAAAGAAAAAACAAAACAAAAAGATAACCATCTGAGCCACCTGAGCTCTAGGTACACTTATTGTTATCAGCTTAGTTATTGTTTTGGGGTGTTTCCAACAGAGTGAGGGGATATATATGTGAAAATAACGTTCCTGCGTTCACATTGATCATCCAGTTCAAATTCAACACTACAGAACTTTGAAGAACCTGTTTTCCAATACTCTCTGTTATACCTGTACCTCCTTTTTCTTTCCTTTTCTCTTTTTGTCTGTAGTTTTTGCAGTGCTGGGGATGGAACCCACGGCCTCACAGTGCAAGGCAAGTGCTTGACCCCTGAGCCCCCGCCCCCGCCCTGTATCTCCCTTTTCAAGAAGAAAAGAACCCGGACAAGAACAAAACCCAAGGACACAGGGCAGGATAAAATCAATACGCCCATAATTACACAAATCAAAGAGGGATCTCAGAATAATAGTACCAATACTATCATGACCATATTTACAATTGATTGGGAGCATATATTCGCCTTTCTCTCCCCATTTGAAACAAGAGTTGTTTAAACGGACAGGGTAGTACACGCCTGTAATCCCAGCTACTCTGGAGGCTGAGGCCAGCCTGGGCAACTTGGGGCAATTCTGTCTCAAAATAAAAAATAATAAGGGCTGGGGGTGGGTAGCCCAGTTGTAGAGAGCTCGCCACCAAGTGTGAGGCCCTGAGTTCAACTCCCAGTTACACACACACACACACACACACACATAGAACTGCTGGCAGAGCGCACCTCTGTGCTTTGTGCATGTCATGCTATGTTAGATGTGAGGTGTCCCCCAAAGCTCAGGTGTGTCATGTAAGTGACTGTAGGCAGGAAGGCTGGGGCTGGAGGAGGTGGACAGTGGGGACATGCCTCTGGGGTACGGATTTTGTCCACAGTGAGCACAGCTCTCCCTCTCTGCTTCCCAGGTGCCCTGTTCTCAGCTGCTTTCCTCCACCACACACCCTGCCGTGGCCTTCTGCCTCACCTTCAGCCCCAAGGAACAGAGCCGCCCTGTCTGTGCAGTGAGACCTCTGAAACTGTGAGCCCCCAAATAAACTTTTACTTCTCTAATTGCTCTTGCCAGGTCTTTTGGTCACAGCAGTGAAAACACTGCCTAAAGCACCTCAGCCTCTCCCTCTCGCCACTTACTTGGTCTGTGACGTATTTCGCAATCACCTATCCTAGTGCTGATGACTCTCAGGATTTTGGGGTCTGAGGCTTGTTCTCTATTAGATTCCCCAGGAAGAGCTCATGGGAACACTATCCTTGCAGGTTACATTAATCTATGTGCATTTCTGAAAGCCAGTTTTGCTGGATATAAAATCCTTGGAGCATCACTCGTTTCTGTGAGATTCTGAAGTGTGTGCTCCCTTTTCTCCTGGCAGAAACCAATGCCTGCGAAAAGTCTGAACATTATCCAATTGTTTTTCTCTGTAAATTCCTTGCTCTTTTTTTTTCTTTTTCAAGATTCAAGTTCTTCTTTGTCTTTTTTTTTTTGTGGTGCTGAGGATCAAACCCAGGGCCTTGTGCATGCGAGGCAAGCACTCTATCAACTGAGCTATATCCCCAACCTCTTTTTTTTTTTTAAATATTTTTTTAGTTGTAGATGGACACAATGTTTTTATTTTATTGCTTTATATGTGGTGCTGAGGATCGAACCCAGGGCCTCACGGATGCGAGGCAAGCGCTCTACCGCTGAGCTACAATCCCAGCCCCCCCAACCTCTTGTCTTTATTTTTCAAACTCAGTAATTTTCCTAGACACTGTCTTGCGGTTGGTCATTCTGAGTCAGTGGTCTCAGAAGTGCAGTATTCTCCTTCAATAACTAATTTCACATCTCTTTTGTTTATTTCAGGGAATTTTTCTTGAATTATGTTTTTAATATTTGTTTTCTCCTTTTGATTATCTTCTTAAGGGACTTCTAGTGTCGACATGTTTAATCTTTTTTGCCTATCTTTGATATTTGTTTTATTTTCTCTAATTTTTTAAAATTATTTTTCATTTAAAATCATTTTTTGTTTTTTAATCTACGATTTCTTTTCAGGCATTATTTTGTTTGCTTATTCACTCTTGTGTTCCTTTCAGCTTAGTCTTTGATTGCGATCTAAACTTTTATTTGCCTTCTAATTCTTTTATGAGTCATTATATTATTTTTTTAGTTTTCCCAAATGGGATCTAGCCCTTTGTATCATTTTAGCTCATTTTGGAAGAGTTTGTGAATTTCAATCTGCTTTCTGGTCCCTTCTCTCTGTGGTGTTTTGGTTGTCTGTGGGGAGGTTGATTCTGTCCCTTACTCTCTTTTTCTTATTTGTGGTCATTTGATGTGGGATTTGATCCACTATTGTTCATTTTTAAGTGAAATTTGTTTTCCTGAACTTTCCATTTAAGCAGTGTTCAGGAATACTTTTCTACCTCCAGAGACCTCCCTCTTCCATTGTTTTATGTATTATTTTAAAAAAACTATCTGTCTGACTGTGTATCTATCTATCCATTCATCCGTCTGTCCATCCAGCCAGCCAGCCAGCTATAAGTAGATAATGGTGCCTTGCTTTCTGAGTGTCCTGGGCCATTCCCTGTCCTCATAGTGGCCTGCATGCTCTTCTTGTATCTACTACCCTGTCCTTATCAATTCTGATTCCATTTTCTGAAGTTTCTCCTCTGTGCAGGGTCTCTGAAGAGAGCTCTGGAGGGTGTTTTGAGATTTCACAGGGCTTGGGCTATGCCAGCTCCTGTGGCCCTCCCTCACAGTCACCAACAATTAGAGGGACAAGACTTTGGATTTCCCTGGCTCTCCCTGGATTCTCTCAACCCTCTGCTTTTGTTGGCTTCTGATGATCCAGCCCTTCCATAATTGCACTCTAGGTAGAAGTAGCAGATGTCAGAAAGTTTCTTTTTTTTCAGTTACATGATTGTTTTTATTAATAGATCACATTAATGATGTTTGATTTACCCTTTACTGGTGTATTGTAGCTGCACATGTTGACAGGATTTATTATTACATATTCATGTGTGCACACATGTAGCAACATAACTTGACCATGTCGGAACACGTCACTGCCATTGGTACTTCAGCACATAAAGGAGCACAGGATATATTCTAAATGCTCAAGTAAGCCAACAGTGTTTGGCAACTGAGCTTTTCCCCAAAATTAATGGTTTATAATATGGTTGAATGAATATTCTAGATAAATTGCAGGTTGACTGTCTCTGTAATTACGTTAGGAGCTGAAAGGAGTGATGAGTGTTTGCTTGAGTTTCACATATTAATTTGGAAATTTTTGACTTGATTGTAATTAACAATTTTTAGTTTTCATTCATATTGATAATAAATATTTAATTCAAAGATATTAATTGAGCAAAAAGATAAAATTTCAAGTCTTGGTTAGGTCTGTTAACCTCTGTATTAAGATAGAAATGAACTGAAAGTTTTTTTTTTTAAAAAAAAATCATCATTCTTTTTTAGGGACTGATTCAAGTTTAAAAATTAATCTTTAAAATGAACTGAAAATTTATATTTTGTGACAGGTGGGGAAAATCAAGTTATGAATCATTTATTTTCCATACTGAATGCAAATGTTATAGAGAAAGGAACATTCTTCTCGTGGACTATTATTTTTATTCTCGGGGTTAGTTATTTTGGCAGACTGCAGTGTAACTGTGAGCCTGGGGCCTGCACAGGGGTGGCTAAGAGATTGCTCCTCCTGGGAGCAAGGGACGGTCAAGGATCAGACATTTAGCTTCTTAGAGGCCTCAGCCAGCTGTGGACGGTAGCGGATGATCTGAGAGTCCCAGCAGCAGCCCGGCAGCTCCCCCGCCAGCTGTGGGCTCTCCCTGCAGAAGGCTTTCTCTGGCATATCGATGCAAGCCTGGGTACAGCTGGGTGCAGGTAGGGGCCATCTTGAGCCCATGAGGAGGGGCCTGGAGCACTGTGAGCTCAGGGAGGTTCCCTAGGAGATGAGGCCCTGCTCGAGGGCCCAGGGAAGGGATCTGGGCAGGACACACCTTACCAGAGGTGAGCAGAGTGAGCATGTAGCTGAGAAGATGGGGCGTGTGCTGTAGGACGGCTGGTTGGGGAGTGAGGAGATGAGACCAGGGGCAAAGGGCCAGGGTCATGGCGGCCCTGGTGTGTCCTGCTGAAGCCTCTGCTTGGGGCACCCGTCCATGTCGAGCGAGTGCCAGGGTGAGTGGGTCTGTGCCTGGGAAGGAAGGCAGAAGCTGCTGAGGGAAGGCTGCCCAGAGGCCAAGGCGAGGCAAGGCTTACCTGCAGACATGGGGACAGGATGAGGGCCCCGCCCAGGGTAGACCGGCAGGAAGTCCTCCAGCAAGGCCTTGCAGGTGCAGGAATGCCTGAGAGCTGTGTCATAACCTGCACCCTCCAGTCCCAGGATCCTCGTCTGGATACAGTGACCTTGAGGGAGAAGGAGCCGGTGACTATCTTCATCAGGCTTTAAACCAACACGGATCATACGGTGCTTTAGGATTTTAAAGTCAGAATTTTAAGGAGAAAGTCCACAGCTGGACTGTGCTCTGAGAGTGCCAGAAGAAACAAGCTATTCCTGCGGGTAAAAGCCTTCATTTTTTTCATTTTCTAAGTCCAGCATTTCTTTCCTTATTATGCGGTGTCTTTTCTGCTCACAAAGAGGTTGCCCAGTTGAGCAAAACAGCACCAGTTTTGACTTGGCACAGCTCTGGGCCACTCTGACCTCTGGGTTATTACCTGATCAAGGACCTTCTTGTGGTGGTGCATTGTTTTTGTTTTTGTTTTTGTTTTTAATGTCTAGATTGAAGACCTACACTTTTGGATTCAAATTGGTTTTCTTACTGAAATATAATTCTGACACATAATTATAGAAAAACAACTGATCAAAATTCACATCCTGATGAAAGGAAACCTAGGCAGTTGATCACTGGCACAATCGTAAAGCTATCACTCATCAGGTGGCCTTGAGAGGCCACTGGAAGAGCTGGGCAATGGTGGAAGTAGGCATTTCTTTGAAGTTTGAGCCTGGTGATTTTTAAATGGGCCCATTGATTCTTCTGCTTTTGTTCCCAGTCTCCGGGCAATGCTGCCTGTAAGATGGTGTAATTGCAACGATGAGGTTGATTTTGAGGAGCGATGTGAAAGACCTGCCCTCGAAGAGACTTCTGGGCCTGACCTTTGCTTTCCTGTCCCTCTGTGAAGATAGCGGAATCGTAATCTCTGGCTCTTGCAGGTTTAGTTCTCAGAAAACTCTTGGGGATGCACATTTTGAGAAAGATTTCAAGGCCTGATCCCGCTTTGCTTGGGTCAGTCCAAATACTCATTCATCTTAATTCACAAACACTTCCCAGTAACTGCCATGCTCCCCGCTGCTCCAAGCAGGTCCTCAACAAAAAACAAACAATAAATAAGAAAGGAAAGAACAAATGGAATTACATTAAGGACTCCCAGAGAGTTAAGATGGGGGAGGAGACAGAAGGTGCTGGGAGAGCACCTTCAAGATGAGGTGGGTGTGGGTGCATATAGGGAGGGCCCCACCCAACATGAGGACACACTTCTGGTGTTGAAGGCATAGAAAGAGCCATGTGGCTGGTGGGCAATGCGGGGAGAGTTGGAGGGGCCCTAGGGTCATGATGAAGTGTTGGGTTTCATTCTAAATGCACAGCGAGCCTTGGGTTTGGGGCTGAGAGCAGCATGAGTGACATTTACAGCAAAATTCCTCCACTTCTTTCCTGAGGGTAACTGAAGAAGGAGCAGGGCCGAATGGCCCCTCGGTAGGCTGGAGATTCTGGAGATGAGATGCTTAGCTCACGCTAAGCCAGGAGTCCTCAAGGACTCCTGGAGTTTGGGGTTGATAAGCTGGCGGGTGGTAGTGGGGTAACTGAATTGGAGGGCACAGAGAAGTCCCGGCTGTGGCCAAGGGAGGAAAATGAAAGGCTCTGTTTGCCCTGCTGGGTCTGAGATCATGGCAGGCCTCCCAGGATGCCTGTCAACAAGCAGTCCCAAGGAGGGGTCTGGAATTCTGAGGTCCTACCAATGACTGGAGCCCAGAGTCATGATGAGATTCCTGGGAGGGCTGTGCAGGGAGGGGTAGAAGGACCAGGCAGAGGGGATGTGGGCCCGGGAGTCAGAGGGAGGGGAGGAGCCATGGGGGCTGGAAAGGAGGGGGCTGGGCCCCTTGGGAGGAAGTGGGAAGGGTGAGTCCTGGAGCCCAGAGGTTTCAGCAGGAAAAAGGCTCAAGGTCACCTGGAAGCCAGGTGAGCACTGGGAGGGGCTCTGGTAGTTGATCTGGTGTGGATGAGGGTGATCCGGTTGGTGCCGGTAGGCTGCAGGCCCCTCTGGAGTGAGGTCAGAGTGTCTGCCCGGAGCTGACCTTTGCTGCAGGTACCGAGTGCAGACCTGCAAGCTGTGGGGGAGGGTGGATGTGGGAGGAGAAGGAGGGGAAGCTCAAGAGCCAGCCTAGGGGCACAGGTCCCAGCCCAGGGGCCTCCTGAGCAGGGAAGAACCAGGAGGTGGAGAGTCCTGGGAGCCTGTGTCCTTGGTCACGGTCCTTGGCGGTGGTGCTTGACGGCCCGCAGCACTGGGCATGGCCCTCAGGGCCTCATCAGCCGAAGCCCCAGGCTTCACTGGAATGAGGCTGGCCTCTGCTCGAAGGCCTTGTCAGAGAGAGATTGACTTGGAATGCAGCCACCCGAGGCCCTGCAGGTCTCTGACAGTGTGGCCACATGCCTAGAGATGGCCCTAGGGAGGAATATCCCCTGGAACCCAGAGCCCGAGAAACCCCTTCCAGTGGCAGGGCTTATGCCCCTGGGAACACTGGGGTCCTGGGCCTCAACCTCCCTGCTGTTTGTCCATATCCTCGGTCTTCAAAGGCTTTGCTCTGGTGCCGTCTTTCAAAGAACTGGGCTCAGCCCCCACTGCCCTGTCTGACTCTTGCTTGTTTCTTCAGTGCCTGCCTTGACTCACGCTCCCACCCCATGGCTGGGGCTGCTTTCTTCTTGGTTACAAGTGCAAGTCCTTCAGGCTGTGGGCTGGGTGACTCAGCAGTTTTCCCAAAGCGTCAAGGTGCATTTCTTCAGAACTCTGTGCTATCCTCAAATGTTATGAAGTGCATTTCTGAGACCATGGTGGCAAAGAGGCTGAGGCACAAGTGTCAGGGCTCTGGAGTAGATAGGCAAGGGTTCCAATCTGCCACTCCTTGGCAGGGGGATGCCGAGCAAGCAGCACAGCCTTTCTCGCACAGAGCCCTGCATATGGTTGCACAGGCTGTGCACTGCACAACCCATGTGTTTCCATTTACAGGGAAGTCTACATGAACAGCACGGCATATGGGTGTGCTGTGCACGGCCCTAGCTCACGTGCAGCAGCTCTGACTCAGTAAAGCAAAGTTGACAATCTCACACCACAGAATCTGACACTTGGCATAGAGTATGGGCCACAGGTGGGGCAATATCATCACTGGATGCTGAGAAGCCTCAGAGTGGCCTCTGTCCTTGGCCAGGTTTATGGTCTAGATTGAGAAGCAAGACAACCCCCGTAAAAGTATTGCTGGGAGGTGGCTGGCCCTTGGTGGGACACAGCCAGCGCCCCCACCTCCGCCCACTGTTGTGTGCCCGGCACGCTGACCAGGGATTCTACTTGCCACGGAGCCTGCTGTGCACTCATGGCAGGTGAGAATCATCAGGGAATCGAGGCATTTGGAAGGACACTTAGCAATGACTGGCCAGACTGGGACACAGACACCCCAGCCCCTCATCCCCATGCTCAACCCAGGGGCACCTGCTCTGCACGGGCTCCCAGCACATGGCAGCGTTTTGTGGCAGTGGGCTTGGTCCCTGGGGTGAAGCCTGTCTGTCCTTGGGGCAGCTGGCCAGCCTCTGGGGCATCCCGCCTGCAGCCTGCTTGGCCTCACTGCCTGGAGCCGCCGCCTCGAGGGATGGGCGGGAAGCCAGCTAGCTGCTGTTCCCAGGTTCCCTTCCGCCAGGTGTCGGGAGTGCTTTGTGCCCAGATGGAACCATGGTTCCGGCATCTGTCCATCTACCCAGCAGTGCTCACCACAGTTGCCACCCTTGCCGGCGCGGCCCGGAACGATTCCGTGGCTCTAGCACTGGGCTTACGTCTATTCATCTTGATTTCTGGTGGTTGCCGTCCAGGCTGCCCTCTGTCCTTACCTCGACATCACATCAGGCGGTGAGCAGTTCACCTGGTCTCCTCGTGTGTTGCGTCCCTCACAGGAGCATGGAGATAATGGACTGTGCTGCGTGGTCACTGGAGGATTAAATGAGAAGGTGCGTTGGAATATGCCCAGCCTGGTGCTTGACCTTGAGTGAGTGCTCGGTCAACGTAAGGCATGGCTGATGCTCTTGTCATCATTAACTGAAGCCAGTTAATGACACTCCTGCCTTGCTGCCTGCCTTTGGACACTTGGAAGTCCTGTCCCCTGGAGGTTTCGCATGCCTCCTGCTAGCCCATCTCCATGCCTCCACAGCCTCCACCGAGAGCCCACCGCCTGCCCTCTCCTTGCACATTGTGGGGTCACCATTGCCCCTCTCTGGGGCACTTGCCTCATGGGCTAGCTCCTCTTCCCACCCCCAGCCAAGGCCAGATGGTTGACTGTGGGGATGGGGAGGAGGGAAGGGCTGGGAATGGTGGGAATGTGCTGGGACTTGGGCTGGACTCAGTGCCAGCCTCAAGGCCCAGCCCAAGGCACCAGCCCTGTGACAGCCAGCAGCCCAGGAGGAGGAGAGACCTGGGAGGGCTGCCTCACAGCTCCCCAGGTCTCCCTGCCTCCAGGCTGCCCTTGATCCTGCACCCTTGACGGTGCTCCTTCGAGCTTTTCACACAGACACTTTGTCACCACGGCCGACACCCCGACACCCCTGGTCATATGCTGCTGCGGTATTTATGGGCTCGTGGATTGCGGATTGTGATGAGGGAGGAGGGCTATGGGGGTGGGTCAGGCACCAACGATGGCCAGGCCAGCGGGCCGGGCTCAGCTCCCATTGATGTCTCTGTAAATCACGCGATTGCTTCCAGATGCTCCATGTTTACGCATTCACCTCCATTTTTCAAGAGGAAAGTGTTCAGACTGTCAAGCCAACTCTTGATAAATGACTGTCAGTTGTAGAGGCATCAGGTTGAGTGTCCATGGGCTTCAGTGTCCCAGAGACCCCAAGACACAAGATACATTTGAGAAGGTTTAACTAGATCTGTGTCTCAGGAGTGGACCACTCTCACATTTCCCTGGGTCTCGATGGAGCACATCACAATTAACTGTGTTCAGCCGCTGCGCACAGGCCTGAGGCACCCAGCAGTCTGTTGGGCTGCTTATAAGCCTGTCTGAACCCAGAGCAGGATTCAACACCAAATCCTACTGTGTTACCAGTGAAAATGTTCTACAGCTTCTCGGGGCTCTGACATGGCTATTCAGCCCTAAGAATTCTCAAGAATTGGGACCTAGTGTAGTTCCAATAACTTCATGATAGAGATGAGCTAACAAGCGAGCACCCTGATCTCAGAGCTTCACCTATTACTTGAATGACATGGATCGCTTTTAAGAATTCATAAAGGGGCTGGGATTGTAGCTCAGCGGTAGAGCGCTTGCCTCGCATGCGTGAGGCCCTGGGTTCGATCCTCAGCACCACATACAAAGCAATAAAATAAAGACATTGTGTCCATCTACAACTAAAAAAATATTAAAAAAAAAAAAAAAGAATTCATAAAGCTCCCCAAAGTCTATGCACATATCAATTCTGTCAGCGTCAGTGTTAAACATGTCATTGTTCTCCCTCTTCATTCTGGTGCAATATAATTCTGCAAATCGTTGGCTGTAGACCGTTCTCTAGTTTCCTTGGTCGTACAATCTCCCTGCAAGTCCCTGTGCTTATCCACATGGAACTTAAGAAAGAGGTGTGGGAGAAAGATGGTCCTGGGCCTCCAGCATTACATCTCAGGACGACTTCTTCCAGCTCTCCACATCTGCACCTATACTTAGAACCCTTCCCTGGTCTTCCTCAGGCCCCAGCCTCTTCCTTGGCCTCTGTGCCAGGCAATGTCTTCCCAACACAGCCACGTGTTGGCCTGGACCACGGTCAGGCCAGAAACAGGTGGGTGAGAGCTTCGTGCTCTGCAGCTTCCTCTCATACCCCCTGGCCTGGGCATGGTGGCTCATCTTGAGGACACTGCTGGTCCCTTCCTCTTCCTGGGAATGCCTTCCCACTTGAGGCTCCACCCCACCCAGGTGAATGTCACCTCTGAACATCAGGAAGAGAATTTTCTCCCTCTACTTAGTGAGATGCAGAGAGACTTGGCATTACCCTCCCCCAAAATATCAGTGGGCAAATTTGAGATGGACCATCTGTAGCTTTCATCAGATTCTCAAAGCATCTGCAGGCAGAAATAAATGCAAAGGATACTAAGCAATAAAATTAAATGTAAATGCTGAAATCAGAAAAAACTAAGAAAATGCAAGGAGCATTTAATCTTTTTTTTTTTTTTGAGGGGATACCGGGCATTGAATTCAGGAGTACTCAACCACTGAGCCAGATCCTCAGCCTGATTTGTTGTCTTTTATTTAGAGACACGGTCTCACTGAGTTGCTTAGCGCCCTGCTTTTGTTGAGGTTGGCTTTGAATTTGCAATCCTCCTGCCTCAGCCTCCTGAGCTGCTGGGATTACAGGCGTGCACCACCACACCTGGTTTGTTTATTTAATCTTCATGGAAAGGAGCTCTGTATCATAGGAAAGAATACAAATATAAAGTCAGTCCTAAGGGTGTCTTTGTAAAAAAACTTTTATTTGCTGTATATTAAAGTAATAGGCAAGTTTAGCTCCCAGACTGATAGAAGGTACATTTTGTTCTTTGATATTGCATTCATGTCCTGTTGCTGCTGTAACAAAGTACCACAAATTGTGTGGCTTAGAGAAACACAGATTTATTTCCTTACAGTTCTAGAAGGTGTAGGTCCCAAACGGCTCTTGCTAGGCCAAGATGAGGGTGGGAAGTGCCTGGTTCCTTTTAGAGCCAGTGGTGAGCACCTGCCTTCCTGCCTGCTCTTGGTCCGGGCTCCTGGCTCCGGCTCAGGGGCTACCCCCACCCCATGCTTCTCACATCGCATCTCCAGCCACCCTCTGCCATCTCCCAGGTCCACGGGCGAAGACCCCTATGCTGGTCTTCTCCACAGCTGCAGCAGAGTGCCACAGCTGGAGTGGCTCCAAGCAGCTCCCTCCCTCACCCTTCCAGAGGCTAGATTCTGCAGTCCAGGTGTCAGGCCTGGTGGCTGCTGGCCATCCTCAGCAGCATGGTTTGCGGTAGCGTGAATCCAGTCTCTGTGGCATTCTGTGTGCTGACGTCTCCTCTGCTTTCTTGTGAGGACAGCAGTCACTGGGTTAGGAGATGCCATCACCAGGCACCTCATGCTGATTTAAATGACTGCACAGGTGGAGGAGGCAGGAGCTTGAGATCAGTGTTGGGCACGTCACCTGGGAAAGGCCTAGTAGAATCCAAGGGAAGAGGTCAAGGGGCAATTGTACCAAAGAGTCAGTGAGCTCTGACGCGGCGCTAGGGCTGGAAGCGTTCGTGCTGCAGGGCCCAATGAGGGCCCTGGGAAGCCTCTCAGACGATGTGAGTCCTGGCAGCACCCTTGGTGGTCAGGAGCAAGGGGCGATGCAGCCAGAGATGGGGAAGAAGCAGCCAGTGACTGGCATATGGAGAAACCAGGGACTTCCAGCATCCCACAGGCCAAAGGAAGTTGCATGAAGGAAGTAACCAGCCGCTGATCCGCCATAGCAGATCTATCAGCAGGGCTGAGACCTGCCCGTCGGACGTGCGGTGGTGATCACTGGTGACCTGTGCAGGAGCATGGCACTGGTGGGGTGAAGGCCCAGCTGGAGTGGGTTCAGAGAGGAAAGAGCGGGCAGTGGTCAGTCAGATGAACACCCTTCCCTTGTAAGTTGTCCCCATCCTAATCTCCAGAGCCTGTGAACATGTCACCGGTCATGGCAAAGGGGCTGTTACCATTTCGATCCAGAATGTTCCCCAAAGGTGCATGTGTTGAAGGCTTGGCCTCCACAGCAATGGTGTGCGGGGGGGGCCTCTGGGAAGTGATTGGCTCATGAAGGCTATGCCCTCAGCAGTGGACCCGTCCATTGGTTAATTCACAGCTGAAGGGACCACAGGATCACCCAGGTGGACCCAAGTGTCGAGGGTTCCCACAGAGAGGCAGGAAGCCCAGAGTCAGAAAGAGGCTGGAGGAGGGTCCTCTGTTGGCCCTGGAGATGGAGCTGGGGGCCGGGGGCCATGAGGACGCTGTGGCAAGTGGGTGGCATGTAGAAGCGGGCAATGGCGAGAAGAGGCTCTTCCCTGGAGCCTCTGGCAGGAGCCCTGTCACCTTCTTGGTTTTAGCTCAGTCAAACCCATGTTGGCTTTTGACCTCCAGAATCGTAAGATCACAAGTGGTTTTTGTTCTAAGCCGCTAGGTTTGTGGCCACTTGTTATAGCAGTGATAAGAAGCCACGGGAGGTAAATCTGCATGGGGACAGTCCAGGTCTAGTGAGGAGGAAGACTGTGAAGATGCAGGAGTGAAAGGTGGAAATGAGGTACCAGACGGCTGCCTGTGTGGGTTGGCAGGAGCTGTGGGGCCTGCCCCGGGTGAGGGGTCGAGTCTCCCCTGTGCCGAGGGAAGTCACACAGTGCGTGGTCGCAGGCCAGAGCAGGGGGTGGAGGTTCTTGGTCAAGGGAAATAAGACAGTTCTCTACTAATGGTTTCTGTTATTTCCATAAAATCAAGAGGGGAAGCTGTCAGATAGACAGCAGGGAGCAGAGAAGTTATACAACAGCCATTCAGAGAATGGATTTAAGTCATTCCACTCCTTGTAGCTTTCCCCAGCGGAATAGTCAGGTGCACAAAGTATTTTGTGTAAAAATGTTTCTTACAATATGGTTTAAAAGAGAAAGGCAGACCAGTGGGTACTAATTGAAGAAACTGAGACATCCATGATGGATCACTCTGCAGCCACCATAAGCTATGCTTCGGAAGCCATTTAATTAAATATGAAAATGAACTATCTTGTTAAGTGAAAGAGGTTACAAGACAAATATGTACAGGTTGAAACCAATTTTGCAGAAATAGTGTGTGTAAATATATGCATTTAAAAGGACTAAGGAAATACACCAAAGCCCTAACAATAATTATCTTTGAGTGAGGGAATTACAAATATTTTAATTTACTTTCTTGTCTATTTTTTGTATTGGATAGAAATTATTATTTTTTATATTATGAAGCTCTTATAGGTGTGGCAATATGAAAAAAAATGTCAAAAAGGGAAGGATTTGCAAAGTAACATTCACCAGTTGGCTGCTAAGAGGTCCATGTGTATTATTTAAGATCAAAACAACCCTGTCAGGAGGCATCCACAGTCACACATGACTAACAAGGAAAGGAACTCAAAAGACAAACTTGGTCAGTGTCATCTGAAATAGGAGAGGTTTTGGAGTCAGCATTCTCTCTATTCTACCGCATCACATTCAACAGTGTGCCTAGTGTGTTCCACCAGCAAACACAGGAGCCACCGATGTATGAGACCCCTCCCTCATCCCTGCCTCAGGAACCTACCGTGTGTGGACAGGGGAGTCCCTTCAAATGTGAAGAAGGACTCAGTGATGATTGACATGGGCCAGGCCCCATATGTCATGAAGAAGACACTCACATTATAGCAAAAATACAACAGGAACACACACATGAAATTAAAGATGGTCAGCGGTGAAGCCATTTCTGGTCTGCCACGTTCCATCCTAGACTTCCTGGGATATCAAGGCCCAGTCCCTGGTACCTGTGAGGAAGACATTATTTGGAAATAATTAGTTGCAGATGTCCTCAAGTTAAGAAGAGGTCACACTGGTTCAAGGGGGCCCTAATCCAATGAATGGTGTCCTTAGAAAAACAGGGAAATTGGGACATGGAGACAGAGACATGGAGAAAACACCTGTGAGGACGGAGGCAGCAGTCAGCATGAGGCTGCCACAAGCCAAGAGCACCAAGGAAGGTCAGCAACCCCCTTAAGGTGAAAGAGAGACACGGACGAGATCTTCTGCTGCTTCCCCCAAGCAGAAGCTGCTCTGCCGACAGCCGATTCCAGACTCCTGCCTCCAGGATCACAGGAGGACATGCTGGTGCTGCTCTAGGCCACCCAGTTTGCAAGATATGTTAGAGGAGCTCTAGGAAACCATTAAAGGGCCCAAGAGAAAGAATTAGAATGGCATTGAAAGGGTGAATGGGCCTGGGAGTTTGGGCTTGCTTCAGAGGGAGATGCCTGTTGTCCAGAGAGAAATGCCTGTTGTCCGTGGAGGTCATCTACCATGCGGTTACATGCTTAGGTCACCTTGCCTGGTCCACTGTCGGAGGAACCTGTGGACAGGCAGCATCCCTGTCCAGGTTTGGAGAGTGGAACCTGGGGCTTTGCCTTAGACTTCTGGTAAGATTGTTGTCCTGCCAGGGAGGCCACCTCCCTCAGTGGGGTAGGGGACAGGCTGGGAGTCAGCCTGCACACAGCATGTTGTTCCTGTCGGGGAGGTAGCAATGCATTGGATTTCAGTGACAGATGGAGAGCAGCGCCTGAGCTAATGAACCTGATGGCCAGGAAAATTCTGTCACCCATTGCTGGCACATGTACACACAGGCTTTTTAAGCAATGGTGTATGGCTGCACATTGGATACAGTAGCCACCAGCCACATGTCCCCAATTAAGTCTTTTCAAATTTAGTTTTTAATTTTCATATGATAAGATTCGCTCTTTCTGGTGTACAGTTCCAGCAACGTTGACAGGTGCACACAGTCAGGGAATCCCCACCGTGACCGAGATGCCACAAAGTGCTTTTGATCCCAAATATTCCCCTGGGCTACTCTTTTGTGGTAGACCTTCTCTCAGCTTCTGACTCCTGCAAGGAGTCCTCTGTTCTTTATGCCCTGGTCTTGCTTTTTTAAATTTAAATTTTAACAAAACTAAAATGAGAGAAATAGTTCATCTGCCATGTGAGTCACATTTCGTGTGTTCAGTAGCCACGTGCTGTGGATGCCACCATTTTGGACAACTCAGCTAGAGAATATTTCCATCACGGCAGAAAGTTCTGCATGTGTTTAGTGGCTCTTAGCTGTTTAGGGGTCAAATCCCTTCTATGGGTCCTCTTCCAGGAAAACACTCCAAACACAGACATAAAAAATTGTGGCGCAAACTTTCAGGGCATCCATTGGTCATCTGAGTGCTTCCCTAGGGGCTTAGACTCCTGAATTTCATGTAATTGTGAAAGGCCAAGAGCACTTTCCTTGAGCCTTGTATTCTGGCATCTGTCTTCAAGTTGGACAGCAGACTGAGGCCGTGTCCCATGAAACTGCTGTGTCCCACAAGCCTGCGTTGCCTCTAGTCCGAAGACTGCCAGGCACTGACAGGCATATTCATGGCGATTGCCTGTGCGCTCCTGTTGCCCACTATGTTTCCTATTTTTGGGGGAGGGTACTGGGGATTGAACTCAGGGGCACTTGACCACAGATCCACATCCCCAGCCCTATTTTTTGTATTTCATTTAGAGACAGAGTCTCATTGAGTTGCTTAGTGCCTTGCATTTGCTGAGGCTGGCTTTGAACTTGCGATCCTCCTGCCTCAGCCTCCTGAGCTGCCGGGATTATAGGCATGTGCCACTGTGACAGCCTGTGTTTCTTATTCTTTTTTTTTTTTTTTTTGGTACTGGGGATTGAACTCAGGGGCACTCCACCACTGAGCCACATCCCCAGCCCTATTTTGTGTTTTATGTAGAGACAGGGTCTCACTGAGTTGCTTAGCGCCTCGCCGTTGCTGAGGCTGGCTTTGAACTCACAGTTCTCCTGTCTCAGCCTCCCTAAGTGCTGGGATTACAGGCTTGCGCCACCGTGCCCGGCTTGTTTCTTATTCTTGATCACAGCCCTGAGTTTTCGGAAAATAGCATTATCCATAAATACAAAGTGGAGGCATTTTGAACACCTAATGGAAGTTTAGCTTCTCTCACCTTTAATCTTCTTTGTTAAAATGTAATGGTAAAGTAGTTCCAGAATAAGCTTGATGTGTCAAAAAACTAGCTTGTTCTTTAAAACAGTGCTCTAGGTAATCAGGCCAATTCTACCTGGAAGCTGCAGCCCCTTCCTTAGGGACAGTACTTGTGTTTACTTTACTGGGCTGTCCTGTCCATAATCTCTGTTTCATGCTGGCTCCTGCTCGACACCCGATGATCCAGAGAAGCCGAAGCCTAGTTTTGCTGCTGTTAATGGATGCCCCTGTCTGGATCCTGGATTGCAACACAGTATTCTTTCTTTCATTACAGGAAAATATGTTATTTACTTACCTATGGAGACCTTTCTTAGAGAAGAACAATCACAACATGTAAAGAGGTTGTGTGGTCCACATTTTAATGTCTCATCTGATAACAAGGCCCATGGTACCTTGGATGTCTTTTGGGATCTCCAAGTCCCAGGAGCTCCAGTAACAGTCCCTCAGATTCCTATTCCAGGCCCACTGGGAATCAAAAGCCATCCTTGGTTCCGCAAATGGAGGTGGCTTGCCTTCCGGTGAGGTGGTATGGCTAGCATTCTTGGGGCTCTTCATCTCTACCCCATGCACAGCCCCACCACGACCTTCCCTGTGCTGTAAGCTGGTTTCCTGCAGCACAGCTTTTCTGAGTTTGCAGGTCATGAGGAAGTCACTTGGCACTTGATAAAATCTTGCATTAGGTGTTGCTGATCCGAGAGCCCACTAGACCTTCTGCAGCTCCTTGCAGGGCGATTCCCTGCCTCCCGCCACCTTCCTGGCTCCTCTTCTCCCTTGTCTGTCTTCTCTTCCTGGAGGGGTGAGTGGCAGTTGTCATTTTCTGACAGGCAGCCCAGCTTATCCCTGGATACCCCGTCCTGATTCTTGCTAGCAGCTGCGTCCTTGGAGCAACCATCCTGCCTGCTCTCTGTCCCTCAGGACTTTTTGGTCACAAATGACAGAAACTTAACTCCAGTAGAATAAAGGGAAACGAAGGTTGCACCAAAGCGTGTGCAGGGGCAGGGCCCTTGGGAGGGTGCTTGGAGGCCCCAGAGCTCTTCCAGCTCTTGGTCTCTCGGTCTCTCCCAGGCTCTTGGACTCCTGTGCTCACAGCTTTCTTCAGGGGCCTGGCTTCGGCAGCTGTGGACCCCACCCAGGGACACCTGCCTAGAAGAAAACCAAAGGTCTACCGGGAACCCGCGCCCACACTCCCTCCCGGTGCCCCCAGGAGGCAGATTCTGGAGAAAGGGCTCTGATTGGCTGGCCTTGGAGTATACGCCCACCTCTGGGCCAATCACGGTATCTGGGGGCGGTACCCATGTCTCACCTGGGCCGCGCCCTTCCCTGCAGCTAGGGAAGCAGATTCCCAGACCAGAGGAAGGGGAGGGGGCGGCTGGGGGATGTAAGTCCCAGCTGGGGCGTGGGTGTGCAGCGGCTCTGGCCCGCTGTGGCCTCCGCTAGCAGGGCTGGCTCCAGGCAGGAAGGTGGGTTTGGAGATGACACATTGCACAGGTGCTGCTATGCGCCCTCAAGGAAGTGAGGCCGGAGACAGTTTGCTGGGAGGTGTGCGCCTGTTCAGTGCTCCCATTCTACCTCCAGGAAGAGGACACAGAAGCTAACCAGTAACAATGTCTGGAAACCAAAAAATGCACTCCTGCAAGAGGCACCGCGGTACATAGAGCTGGTAGGCACTGGAGGGAGAAGGGCATTCATCCCAAGTTCTGCTCAGACTTCCTAAAATGGCAGGAGGCACAAGTCCTTTCATCCCTGAATTGTTTCCAGAAAGCTTCTTCTGTGACCTCTCTGAGCAGCCAGCGGTGACCTTCAGCGCCTGGACTTTCTTCCTTATTTTCCAACCGAAGCCCTTCCTGCCGCAATTGAAAACCATTTCCTCTCAGCGCTCAGGAAAAGGAGGCCAGATGGTCAGCATTCTATAATAAAGTCACTTTAACAAACTTGCCAGAATTAGGGACCCCCATGCAGTCTTATTCTCTTCTGGTTTAGATAATCCTAATTCTGTAGATTTTCTTTCCCCTCTTAGTTCCTGTCTTCTGGTTTCTAAATTGCTTGAGCTGCTTATCTCGGGAAGAGACTCAAGTTATTGCAACTGTTTCTCATATGTTGTTGTGTGGTAATATTAAATACTAGTTAAGCAGAAAAGAATCAGCCAAGACATGTCCAGTGCTACATGAACCTGGCTCTGGAGGGGACTCCAAGGAGAAACTGCAGCACAGGTCAGAGCTGTCCATCCCTACCTGATTGGACACTGAAGAGCAGTGCCAGGAGCGCACAGACTGGACACGGAAGTGCTAGTGACCCTGATTCGATCTCGACACATCCAGTACATGTATTGAAAGATCACTCTGTACCCCATAAAGATTCTGTACCAATTAAAAAGGAAAATAAATAAGTTTTGTCACAAGTAAAAAAGAAAACATTACAGGGGTCAGCTCACTGCTCCTTCATCTCTGCTCTTTTTGTAGTATTTTGGTTTCATTGGATCTAAATCATTTGTTGGAATTTGTTGTGTCTGGACGAGGTGGTCAAGCAGAGGTGGCTCTTGAGAATGCTCCTAAACCGGTGTGGTTGCAGTTAGGAACCTTCTCTAGGACAGGGGAAGAAAGGCTGGGCTCCTCTCAAACATGAATCCAAAACTGGCAAAAAATAACCTCCCTGGCTGTGTGGGCAGCACAGTCCCAGGCCCACATCCCCAGGGTCAAAGAGATAGGCACCCAGGAGCAGGGACACGGGGAGACGCCCTGGCTTGTGCTGAGATCCCAGGCTGCAGAGACAGCGGAGCGAGAGGGCAGCCGGGATCTCTCAGGTGCAGGGACTCCCTGGCAGTACAAGGAGTTCTACCAGAACTCACAACTTCAAGAGCTGAACAAGTCAAAGAACAAAGGAATAAATGAATGCTGGTTCTGATTGCTAGGTGATTTTTTTTTTCCAGGTTGGGGATGGAACCCAGGGCTATGCCCACACTAGCTGAGTGCTGTTCATTGAGCTACACCTCAGCCTTAGGCAATTCTTCATAAGAGTTGAATTTTGTTTTCCTTCTTGGTTGTGTTGGGGCCACACAGGTGGGATCTATTTCTCCCTCAAGTTGATAGTTTATAAAGGACTCCTTATAGCTATATGGACTGTGCACCATGCAACTCCACTGGGTGCCTTCCCCATCATTTTCTGTAATAAACGAGCTTCTTGTTGTTCAGTGCATAACCTACATGGCTGTACAGGGCAGCTCCGTCAGTCTTACAATCCATAGACTCTCCTGTTGACTCATTTACCCACGTGCACGAGGGCTCTGCACCATGCACCCACTATATGAAAAACAGCAGATGTGCACACTGAAGCTTCTTTTTGAGTGTAGTGTACAAATTATGCATTTTGACAGAGTTCTGTTAAATTCCTGTTGCTATTTGTAGACATCTACCACCTCATAAACTTTGTTTGCAATTACATAGGCTCATAAGCTCTTCCATTTTTGATATATTTAGGAAAAGTTCAGTCACATTTTCAGAACTGAAATGATTTCCCATAAAACATCTGATTCTGAATTTTGTATCTCTAGCACAAATGGCGCTATGGCAGGTGAATCCTGCTGCTGTCCCTTCCCTTTCTACTACAGTGACAGTTGTCACAGCTGTCCAGTTTGTTTATACGTGGCGTGGAGACCCACCTCTACTTCTCCTAATAACAGCCTGTTGCTCCTCAGCCTGATTTCTTCACCAGTATTTGTGTGGGTGTTGAAGTTTTAAAGGGCCCAGCTCACCTTGAATGGGCAGTGGACAGAGAGGCAGGGTGCTGGGTTACAGGCGTGTGCCGCCATGCCTGGCCCAGCCCTTCTCTTTGTTTTAGGGTCGTCAGAGACTAGATCTGTGACTGCCCCACTGTTCTGCTTGGAGACTGGCAGTGACTTTCTGTGACCTGCAGGATAAAATACCAATGCCTTGGCACTGAGTTCAAAGGCCCTCATGTTTCTGGAATGACTTCTGGAATATTCTCACAGCCTCCCTCCTTCCTGTGATGCCCTGACCCGATGGCTTCACTATTTCTTCAATGTTGATTCTTCTCTCCTCTTTCCAGAAACTGGTATTGGGATGGCCCCTGAGGACAAGTGCCTGCCCCTGCTGCTGTAGAGGGAGTGGCGAGGTGAGGGGGACATCAGAGGGTTGTGATGCAGGTGGAGAATCCGGAAGGTCAGCACAGAGCAGGGTGTGGAGGTGCCACAGGGTAAGTTGGGCCAGGGAGGGAGATGCGGAGCCAGCTTGTAGCACGTTTGCCTGGCTGGATTTAAGAAGCAGCACAAATCAAAGGAAATGTGCGCTGGTTGTGGTGTACATGCATTCCAGTGCTTTTCTAGTGCAATAGTGTTTTCAATAAAATTTTAATCAGGTGTTTGTGAACTCAAATGACAAATGTTTCAATGGGTAATTTACAAGGGGGTTTTGTCCCTGTGACCACAACATTTTACATGCTGTTCAATAAAACCCATTCACCTTGAAGATTTCTTTTGGAAATGAAAAACTACAGATGTGCAAGAACACTTGCTGGTGTCCTTGGGCCTACAGTCCAGGGATGCTCTAAAGGGCCACACCAGGGGCGACAGCCCACATCACTGGGAGGTTCTGGCTATGGAAACACCTCCAACAGGATCTTGAAAAGTCCTTCCTACACGTCCACTCACACATGCAATTATTACTAGTGACAGACAAATTCACACTGAAAACTTTCCAAGCAACAGCCAACGTACTGGGCCTGGAGCTGTCCCTCTGCTGGTGACCCTGGTGGCTGTGCTGTTGGGCTGAGCAGGCAGGACTTCCTGCTCAGTGCCCTCCTCTTCCCTCCTGCCCCCTCCCCTGGACTCTCCAGTGCAGCCAGAGCTGAATCCCAGCTTCAGCCATGGCTGAAGCTCAACTTGCATTTTAATGAGATGGAAAATAATGCCTATTCTAAGAGGTTCATATATAAATTAGTTATTGATTTCCAGACGCGGTGGAAGTGTAACATGGGTGGCAGTGCTGTGTGTGGGACTGAATAATTAACAGGTGGGGTGGGGGCTGGCCTCTGACCCATCCCCCCACCTGGTTATCTGGAAGGTGACTGGGCCCTCAGGGGCCGCTGGTTGGACAGGGGTCACTGCCGTGGGGCCTGGATTTTAGCCCATCTGCCGAGCTGGCAGGGCTGCCTGTAGTCCTTCGAGGATGGGGACATCTCCAAGCGAGGTGGTCCTCCCTCCCGAGGAAAAGGAAAACTGCAATTCTAAGCTGACCATGGGGAGTATAGGTGACTAGATCCTTTCTCTTAGGAAAACAGGAGAGCATTGTGGTTCCTTTATATTGCAAAAGCAATAAACGCTCGCTGCAGAGGACCTGGTGAAGACAGAGCGGCAGCAGAAGCAGAGCAGACAGAAACAACCGGCACCTGCTCTTCCTTCAGCTTTAGAGTAGAATTCTCTGAAATTCTGTTAAAAATGTGTTTGCATTAGGGTCTTCACATAATGCCATAAGGCACAGCCTGTTTTGTTTCCCGTTAATATTGTATCATAAGCAATTTATTGTAAGCTCTGTGTAAACGTCACTGTACATAGCACCTTAGTGCATCGCAATCCTATTATTTCCTCCACCATTTCTCCACTGTTGGGCATTTAAGCCACGGATCATTCTTTTGGGGCCATAAGAAGCAGCAAGGGGATGAATGGAGCGCCCAGCGATGTGCTCAGAGGCGAAGGGAAGGGGAGGCCCTTCCCTTCCCAGCCTCAGGGGATCAGCACAGGTCCACTCTAGGCACCGTGTGGTCAACTGCCACTTGGCTTCCGAGGTCAGACGCTAGCCCACCCACCCCGTGGTGCCCCAGCAGGGTCGCACAGGCTTTGTTAATTTGCCGTCGCTCCCTTAATCATTCTCTGGTTCGTTCACTCCATGGACAGTCAGGAGGCTCATTCATACGCTGAGCGAGTGGCCTGCACAGGCAAACGCTGCGACCTAGAGGGGTAGGAAAGGAAAAGCCTGTGCCCCCCAGGAGTCGGTGACCTGGCTGTCACTGTGCGTGTGGTTAGGAGTGCAGAGGGGCTGTGGATGTGAGTGATGAGGAGTGGGAGCCGCTGGGGATGGCCAGAAGGGGGCCTTAAGGAGACCAGGGGAGCCAACACCAAGGGGAACAGGGGAGCTGCCCAGGCAGAGGACAGAGGCACAGGCCTGACTGGAGCCATACTGCTGCTTCCCAAGGCCACTAGGAAGCCCACCAGGCTGACTACATGGGGCGCTGAGGGGTGCTGGACAATGGGGCGGGCCAGCTAGAGACCCCTCGGGCCCGATGCCCTCCAGCAGCAGGGCAGTGGGGGCAGGTGGTCAGGGCCGCCTCCCAGCCTTGTCCAGGACCAGATGGATGGGAAGCGAGGTGGACAGTGTGTGCGGGTGGCCAATGCACGGCGTTGTCACTCTAAGGTGTAATTAAAGAGATGTATGCTAATTTTTAACTTGGTTAAGGGATATTAACTTAGACAAATGAACCTCTCCTTTCCCGATAATTAGATATCCAAACAAACACACATCTTTTCTCCCCAATTAAACGAATGGAAAATTTCAACCGCAGAGCCCCATTTCAATGTGCCCTGTTCCTTACTGTTTCCAGTTCACCGCTTTCTTAACTTCACAAAAGCAAACTACCCTATAAAAGAAGCATAATAAAATCATAACAGTAAAAATATCATTTTGATTTTTGGAAGGCGTAAAATGCTCATTTACAGTTAAAAAAAAAAACTTAGGTTCAGCTAAAATGTCATGTTTTTTCCAAGAGAATACAGTTTAAAGGGCTTAGGGGACCATCAGATCCAGGTGGCACATCTCAAAATTATATTTGACTTAAAGTGGCATTGCCTATCCCTTAGGTATATGAAGGATGGAGCCTATCAAGCCAAGTTGGTTTTTAAAAATTAAATTACAAAATAAGAGGAAGAAGGAGGTACAAGGTGTGAATGAAGCATCCCTGAGCTCAGGCCATTGCTTCCCAGGTGAGCCACAGTCTTCAGCTTGCAGTGCTCTTAAGGGTCTGAGTACAATGCCTTTTCTTCTAAAGGTCACAGGTGCAGCCTGCAGGCAGGAGGCTGGGGGGCTTGACGGGGCCTGTGGCCTGTGAGCAGGGTGCTGTGCCCGTCCCAGGACACTCCTGCAACCCTGCCCTCTGCGGGGGTTTTGGGCTTCAGGGGAATCTCTAGCACAAGAGTCGCTGTGCTCGTGCAGGACATCCCTCTGCCCTGACGACACAGCATGGCATGGACAGGTCCCTGTGCATCCCGAGGGACATGGCCAGCAGAGGCACTGAAGTCAAACAAGCAAAAAAATTTAAAAATTAGATATTTACCATCAGTGCCTGTGAAATTGCAATGCTGAGTCACGGCGCAGAGCAGCCCCTTGTGGGTGGGGGTCCTGAGATGATTAGGTTGTGAGAGGTGTGGCTCAAACACTGGGTGAATTCACTCAGGTGGATTGGGTGGGTGGTGCCTGTAGCAGGCGGGGAGTGGCTGGAGAAGGTGGTTCCCAGGGGCGTGCTTTTGGGGTTTATATTTTGTCTCTGGTAAGCAGAGCTCTCTCCACTTCCTGGACGTTGACCTGAGCTGCTTTCCTCTGCCATGCCCTTCCACCATGATGTTCTGCCTCACTCAGGCCCAGAGTGATGGACTCAGTGACCATGGGCTGAAACCATGAGCCAAAATAAACTTTTTCTCCTCTGTGTTGTTCTTGTCAGGTCTTTTAGTCACAGCCATGAACAGACTGACTGAAGCAGTGGTCTCCCTGGGGCTGGATGAGACACCCCTGCTCCAGATTAAAAGCGGGGTGACTGGCAGACCCCACCCAGTGCACACACCTCCTACCCGCACTCTCTGGTCCTGAGTTCCAGAGTTCGCTATTACTTGAATTTAGACACCAGAAACCCTCCCCAATGAATGTAATGTGCCCGCTGGGAGGCGCGTTGTAGGAGTCACAACTGTGCTCCAACAGGTCTGGAGGGTTGGCACGCTGGACAGAGTGTGTGACAGGAGGTTCAGAGCATCAGGGCCAGCCCAGAGCAGGGCCCTGTCTGGAGGCGAGGTGGGCTAAGAAGCAGAGGCCAGCAGAACAGAAGCAATGGGCGTTCCGAACCTCAGAAGAGGCTGCTCCATCCTGCAAGGGGACCCAGCTCTCCTGGACCCCAAAGCTCCATCCCTAGGTCCCCAGCCCAGGTCCCTTGGGTGGATCTGGAAGGCCAGCAGGAGGAGAGGAACCCCGGTGTTGTGATAAGGCATGCCAAAGACCTAGGGTCGGGCCAAGGAGGTGGTGTATGTGTACAGGAGAGTCAGGCTTTCCCCGACTGCGAAGGTGACAGAATGTCTTTGAGGGAGGGCCTCGTGTTCTCTCTCAAGATAGGAACTGTTACTGTCATTTGCATTTCATAGAGAAGGAACCGAGGCCCAGAGAGGTCACAACACACCTGAGGTCCCAGCAGGTAAAACCCTGGGCTTGGCCCTCAGAGAGCTGAGTGGAGGTGTGTTGTTTTCAGATTTGTCCCTCTGTTGAAGGACAGGGAGAAAGACTTGGGAGGTGCAGCGTCAGGCAGCAGCTGTGTGCTGTCCCCTTCCCGCGTGGCTCCTGTGAGCAGGCACGGCGTCTCTGGTCTCTAGACAGGGTTGGCTGGGGCAGCAAGGCACAGCACCCGACGGCAAGCCTTCTTCCCTCACAAATCCTTTGCAGGAGGCTAAGTAGCAAAGTGTGCTTCGGGTTATCTGCTCTTGGCTGGGCACATGGTCCAGGCGTCTGTCCCTCACTGTCTTTGTGGATATACAGGAGTGTCCTCCACCTGGCAGTGCTGGGAGGTTGGCTGGTCCTCTTGTGCAATGGCTGGCACGTGGCAGCTGCTCTGTCATGGGTTTCCTTATTTATAAGTCAGCTTTTGGGGCCTTGAGAGGCCAGTGGAGTCAATCTAGCTCCCTCCAGATGCTCCTTGAGAGCTGGGTCAGGCTTTGTACCCTTCTGTTTAATTGGCCATTAACGAATGACTCTGTCTTTTGAGATTAAAGGATCTCATTCCACGTCCAGACCGTGTGCCATTCCCAAGGGCCAGTGGTTCTGAGTTCCTGCCCTTGCCGGGTGCCACCTGCTGCAGGGGTTCCATGGGGCCTGCTTTTGGGACCCATACCAGGTGGAGCTGCTCAAGGTCTGGCTGGAATGAGGGAGCTGATGTCACAATAGAATCAATGCAGCGTGGGCCTGAGCCATCTTTGTCCTTCAGGGCCCACTGGTTAAGGTGCCCTGGACATGCCCCATTGCCAGCAGCCCTGTTTCTCCTTGTGGCTGTCCGGCCCCTGCCATGGCCCTCATCTGCTCTTTCCTCTGCTCTTCCCTTGCAGCAGGGACTAGCTGTTTCTTTGTGTTGCTGTCTGTTTCCAGCTGGAGATCACAGACTGGTGGCCCACCGGCCAGATGGGTGCAGCTCCCAGGTGGGCCCTGTTTGGGCCACAGCACTTGAGCAAACAGGCCAGTCAATTCAGTGCCCTGCATGTGCAACTGTAGTTTCTTTTGAAAACTTGGGCAAGCTGGCAGCACAGGGGCCCTTCCTGCATGAGTCAGTCCTTCTGCCCCCTTGAAGGGGCCACTCCATCCAGTGGGCCATAGCTCTGCACCCCTGCCACCCTAGGCAGCCACAGGAGGACCATGTCTGGGCTGGCCATGGTATTCAGGACTCACCTGGCACCACACGAGGCCAGCAAGGGCAGTGGCTCCCGGCTGCCGTTAGCGTTCGCCTCTCTGTCATCTGTCTTTACATTTAACTTCGTATCATCTGCCATCTCATCTAGCATCTCCTCTGTTCTATCTACTCTATCTATAAAAAGCCTCTGTTGCCTTTGTGTTTGTAGCACTTAACATAGCCCATACCTGGCCAAGAGCGGATACTCAGTAGATATTTGTTAGACCAACTAACCCAGATATACTAGACAATGGGATGAAGCCTCGCTTGCCAGCCTGAGTAAGGCTTATCAGCAGGAGAACCAGGCCCACTTGTCAACCTACTAGGGACATCTTGACTCTTTGCCACCTCTGCATCAAGGCAGGGTGATTTTGTTCTTGGCATTTCCTTGGTGGCTTCCTGGTGGACACTGTGCAGACACCAATGTCCACAAAACCCCTCTACCTGCTCTCTGCTCAAGAGTCCATGTTCCCAGGGATGCTTATCAAAAGGAACTTTTTCCTGATGGAGCATCTTGGTCTTTTTCTGACCTTTGTTGCCACTGGCTTATCTCGAGTGTAGCTACCATCACCACCACCATCTACTAGACATTTGCTATGGGCCACACACTTGGCAAATGTCCTCTCATTTTACCTTGATAGTCACCTATAGAGTTTGGCTCCATGTTAAGAAGCTTTAATCAGAGAATGATCTAGAACCTGACCTTGTGCTTGGCCTCTCCATGAGGGCAAATTTCCACCCTGGGCCAAATCTGTCCTGTTTTTTGCACTGCTCACAAGAAATGGCTTTTCCATTTTTTATATGGGTTAAAAAAATCAAAAGAAGAATAATAGTTCATCATGCATGAAAATTACATGAGATTCAGTCAGTGCTCATAAGTAAAATTCTATTGGGACACAGCCAGGCCTGTTTGATTACGTTTTGTCTTTGGATGATTGAAAGTCACATCATCTGAGTTGGGTAGTTGTACAACAGGCTTCTATGGCCTCTCAAGTCTAAAGCTAATCACTTTGCCCTTTTCAGCAAAAGCTTGCCCATTCTGCTCTAGAGAGCTGAGCTTTCTCCAGATCTCAGCCTAGACAGCTTCCCTGGGCTAAAAGAACCAGAAACCTTTCTGGAAAAGAGCTGCTGGTGGGCTGCACCTGCACCAGCTGAGCTGTTCTGTTGGTGGGCACTGGGGTGAGGGTGGTCGGCTTGAAGATAGGAATAAGCAGAGCAGGGAGCCCAGCACAGGCAGGTACCGTGTATCTCACCACATAGCCTTAGGCAGCTGCCCTTCAATCAACCCACAAACATTTATTGGGCACTTACTGTGTACCAGGTCTTGACCAGGATGATGATGTGGCAGGACCAGGGTGTCTCATGGTGGCCACCTCGCTCCTAGGCTCAGGGGCAGGGCATCCCTCAAAGACAGGCAGCCGATGTTCTTACGGTGCATCGGCTTGGTGCACCTTTGCCTGCTAAGCACATGACCACATGAGAAGTTTATTTGAGAGCATTTTTGAGGGGAGATTGGGTGGGAAGTAAATCAGGGGTTAAAAGATAACTACCCCTCTTCCCCCATCTAAGAACACATGTTCATATGTGTGTGCTTGTGCGCACACATCACCAGCCATCTGGACGCAGAATTAGTTGGATCCAGGGCTGAAAAGACCTGATGTCACATGATATGGTGCTTCCTAGAATTTAATATGCTCATGAGCCATCGAGAGAGCCTTGTTTGCTGTGCATTCTGAATCCATGGTCTGGTGGGCCTGAGATTGTGCATTTCCAGGGGATGCTGATGCCCTTGGTCCAAGGACCAAGTGTGGACTAAGGAGGTTTCCTGTCTCTGCTCGCTAAGTGTGGTTTCTGGGCCAGAAGCAGAAGCCTCTGGGGACTTACTAGAAATGCAGATACTAGGGATCTATCAAACACTGGCAGCTCAGACTCTGGCTGCTGCAGCCCTGCGGCCTGGGCTCCAACCATCCTGCTGGTGATTCCGATGCAAGGTCAAGTTGAGGACTGCTGCCCTAATTCCTTCTTTCTTGCCCTCCTCCCTTGCACCAACCTCCTCCCAATCTGTTCAGAAGCCACTTGGGCTCCCTGCCATTCCTTGAGAGAATCATTAACTATTCTTTGATACTTAAATCCCCAAGGCCTCTCACCTAGAGCAGGTGATGCGGGGCTACCCACAGGAGAAGCAGCTCAATTATAAGCCAATGCCTGCAATCTGGAGCTTTGGCCTGGGTAATTTTCCATCAGGGGCTCATTTTGGAAACTACTGTTTGTGTTCTCTGTCCACAGAGTCTTAGTATGCAGGCCCTGTCGCTCCCTTGGGAGGGAGTCACGCGGGCTCTGCTAGTGTACCGGTCTCAGCTGTGCTAGGACGCCAGCCTGGTCCTAGGAGTTGTACCACCAGGGGCCCATGAGCATTTCATAAGCAAGGAATTTACATTTTAAATCATGCCATCCCAAACCCATGCTTCTGATTTCATGATAATTCAAGCATTTTTTTGTGATGCAACAATAAGAGAGAGAAACATAATTTTATCTTTAATAGAAGCATAAATTACATGTTTTGCCTTGTAGGAAATTAGTGCAGAGATAAAAGTGTTACTTTCCTAGGAGCCCAGACAAAGCCTCTTGCTATAGAGTGAGAAAGTTAGCCCCAAATCCATCAGTTTGTATTTGTGCTGCTGGTTCCTATTATGAGAATATTACATTTTTATTTTCATGATAGGTTTGAATTTGTAAAGTTGCCCTTGCCTAGCAGGTGGAGCCCTTACTTTGACTTTTTGCTCTTAAATAAATGAAGCTTTAAAAATGTTGAGAGTAATACTGAAATAGAATGTAGTTAGGTTTCACAGTGACTATAATTGTGATTACAATTAGATAACTGTAACGATACAAAAGACACATTATCTTTATAATTTATGATCCTCCTGGACCAAACTCAACATCTTAAAAATGCAACATTTCAGTACCATCTGGGAGATTTGCCCAACAAAATTATGTATAAACAAAGTTCTTTATTGACTTGCCGAGATCCAAGTGGAATCAATTATACATTATTGTTGTCTCTGTCGGCACTGCAAACTGTAATACAGCTAAAGACCCACACTCCATAAATCATTGAAGTGTAATTTCCCCAGGGGCTGAGTTTTATGGGGAAACGCAGTGTTGCTGGTATTTCCTGTCTAGATGTTCTTGGTCATATTCAGAGTGGGAGCCAGCTCATTCCCTTGGGCTCCCCAGCGAGCTTCCCCAGGCTTGCTGAACTTGGCATAGAGTGTTACCCCGGAGGTGCCAGACTTCTGGAGGGTGCAGTGTGGGTATGGAAAAGGGGGAGGGTTTGGCTGATTGCAGAGGAGTATAGGGACTTAGGATTTTTCCTTAGAGTGCATCCTCAACATCAAAATGCTGAGATGTCAATATTTTGCAAGCTAAGTGAAAGATTGTTGTGAGCTGCTGTCAGTGGAAGAAAAATGACTGTATGCCCAAAGCCCCCAAAGCCCCAAACCACAGAAAATGAGCTTATCTTATTCAGTGGGTGGCCATCTCTGAGCTCAGGACAGAAGGTACTCAGGCAGCTGAGTTATCCAAAACTTCAGCACTCCCCAGAGGAAGGAGTGTATGGAGGAGGGCTCTGGTGGCCCCAGTCCCAAACCTCCAGCCTGCGTGGGCTTGGCCCTGGGCAGAGGTGAGGAGCTGGCTGATGTGGGGAAGAGCTTGCCTGGGTGCCCTCACCTGCCCTTTGCAGGAGCTCACCTTTCTTGTGTGGCCTTCAGCCTGTCTTCTTTAATAGGCTTCCTCTACCACACTCCTTGCACATCCCTAGGGGCCCACGCTGGGCTCAGCAGTGTGACCATGCACTGCCCCAGGCAGGCGTCAGTCAGACACAACTGGACAATGACCGTCACCATGTGGGGATCATGGTGGGGGGCTCCTCAGGATGGGGTGGGCTCTCTATGAATGTGAGCCAGAGGTTCAAAGGGTGAGAAGCCAAGAACTGGGCCGGGGGAGGAGAGTGGACCTGGCCTCTGCCAGGCTGGAAGTGAGAGCCCTGAGGGCATCACCCAGGCCTCAGCAGGCCTGAGGGGACCTGGAAGCAGGCCCTGGGGAGGCTGGTGGGGACAGATCAGATGGTCCTGTGAAGTATCTGCCTCTCTCCCAGGTGTTAGGAACTCCTCTGCTTTCCTTCCTGAGCGTGTCCTTCCCGGCAGTGGTTTTGGGACGTGTGGACTGGCCATTTTCCTCTTAGGCTATAAGATGCACGTCCACCCTCTTGAGGTTGGGTTCCCAGCCACAGCACTCTCCTTGCTCGACCCCTGAGGGCAGATGCCGGGTGCCTTCCTGCGGGCCTGGCTGAGGGGAGAGGAGAGGCACCTGCTTCCCCCAGGTGTGGCCCCACCAGATCTCTCATCCTTACTCCAGGCCCATGGACCCCTTTTTCAGCACTAGATGAGGGTGGGTGTCCAGTCAAGTAAGAGCCTCCTCATGGCCACCTCAGAGCCCACTGGTGGCCCAGCTCAGCAGGGCCCTTGGCTCCTTGGGAGGAGGCCTCCTGTTCTGGTTTCTAGAGTCTGAAATCACTGTGCTTAGGCAGGTGTCAGTGGCTTGGATATGAGATGGCCCTCATCAGCTCACATGAAGGACAATGCAGGATGCTCAGAGGTGGTGATTAGATCACGAGACCTGCGACCTAATCAGTGCATTCATCCGTTTGATGGATCAGTAATTTGAATGGATGTACAGGTGATAACTGTCGGTGGGAGGGCACAGCGAGGAGGTAGGTCCCTGGGGGCGGGCCCGTGGGGATGATAGCATACCTGCCTCTTTGCTCTCAAGCCTTCTGCTTCCTGGTGTCATGTCCTGAGCTGCTTTCCTCCTCCTCCTCCACCTTCCGCCATGATCTGCCTCACCTCGTACCCAGAGCTATGGAGCTGGCCGCGCATGGACTGAACCTCTGAAACTGTGAGCCTAAATAAGCATTTCCTCCTCTGTGTTGGGTCTTTTGGTCACAGCAAAGCAAATGTGACTAATATAGCAGGGAAAGAGCTTCCCCTTCCTGGGACGGATGCTAATCTGCTGGTGTTGCCTTGCCATAGGATGAAACAATGGCCAGGAAGAGGGACTGCTGCCCACAGCCCTGGGTGTGAGGGAGCTGCTGTTTATAGCAAGCACCCCAGAAGAGGCTGCTCCCCAATCCAGCGCAGATTCCACAGCTGGAAGGCTTACAGACACGGGCCTGTACAGAGGCCAGGGCTTGCTTCTCTGCCTTGCTGGGGATGAACCCAGATGTTTAACCTGCTGGGCGAGCTCTACACCATGGAGCTGAACCCATGGATATCCAGAAGGCTCCTGGGCTCATAGAGAGCCCCCAACAAATGTTTGCCATTGTTTTTATTATATGTGTTTAATCAATAATAATATCATTGAGGCACATAGTAGATGTCCAACAGGTGTTTACTGTTATTTGAGTATTAGGCATACGAGAATGGAGCTTATTGATATAAATTGGGGCCTAATAATTTACTTTGGAGCAAGCACCTATTTTAGTTAGAGATTTTTCTCTTTGGGAAAAAACTTTAGTTAGGGATTTTTCTCTCCATTTATATTCTAGCAAAGATTTTAATCTCTTTCTAGCTTGTCAAATAAGACAGTTATAGGAAATCATGGATCCTTGATTCTCTGAAGTAGGTGAAGCTGACAGCTGGAGTTGCACAGGATCCACCTGTAATGAAGCTGTTCTCTGATACTAGGAAATTCTGAAGCCTGGAAAGGGTTTGTCAAGGAGCAGGAGCCCAGCTGCCCGGAGCCTCTTTACTGAATGACAATTCATACTCCACTCTCAACTCTGTTCAGGTGTCACTGTGAGAAATGCTCCCAGGAAGAATATCTTTGTTTCTTCAAAACCGCTCCAAACACAGCATTCTGTAGAAAACTGTTGGTCTCCCATGTGTATCTGCAGGGCAAATTCCCCTGAGCATGCAGTGTTAAAATTTCTTTCTTAAAAACCTATTGAGTTTCCTTTTACTAGACATTGAAAACGACATCAGTTGTATTTCCCCAGTGAGTGGGTGGCCAGGAAGCTCAGAGCCATTGGCTGAATGACTGCAGTGATGCCATGCCAGTGATCCTTGCGTCAATGTGCATGGTTTTGACATTGCATGACAATGTGCATGTCACCTCATATGGTCTCTAATAGATTATTACAGCATCACTGCCAGGACAGTGATATTATCATGCCCTTTTTACAGGTGGGAAACAAAGTCTCTGGTGAATGTTGTGGCTTGTGTAAGATTCCACCTCTGGTGAGTGAGAATGCTGACCAAGGATCCAGGAATCGATGCTCAATAAGGAAGCCCTTTCTCTATTTAGCTTCTCTGTGCTGGGAGCTGGAGATGCCAGGGCAGAAGAATGGTCCCTAATAGCCAAGAGCAGGATGTGGAAGGGAACATTCTTTCTATTCTGAGCAACACTAGAAACTGTGCCTGGAAGTATTTACGATACACACTGAAAGCCTTAATCCCAGTAAGTAAATGAACACAGCTTTCTGCTAAAGATTTAGGAGCTCCTTGTAAAGACTATTTCTAGAAGTTAACACCCCTGATAGTTCTTATTGCATTAGAAATGATCGTCACGACAGCTGGACTAAGAAGTGGGGGCTACCTGAGTGTCCACTCCATGCTCTGGGGAGATATGCACAGAGTTCCATTTGACAGGTGGTAATAGACGTAGCCCTACTGTGCATTAAGCTGTGCAGGAAACACAGTGGGTAACGGAGGCTCCAGCTATGTATCTCACGCTTTGCAGGGGGCCTCGGGACGATCTGTGAAGCCCCCATGGGGACACCACCACGTGGAAACTGCTGCCTCCGCTTTACAGATGGAAACCTAAGGAATTTCCCCAAGCTCACGCCACCAATGAGAAGCAGAAGCAGGATTGAAACTCCAGCCAGAAGAGCTACGTGCCCTCCAGGACACCAGGAGCCTCCATGCACCCTTCTGGTTTCATGAAGAGAGGGACCAGGTGTTACAGGTGTAGATGAGCCGGTGCAGACACAGGAGAATGGGAGTGGGGCTTGAAGGTCTCTGGAGGGCGCACACGGCCTTGGAGTGCTGTGTGGAAGGAGGATGGGCTTTCACTGGGCTCAGCATCAGTGGCATTTTTGCAGAGAGAATAACAGAAGCACAAAGCCAGGGGCGGGAAAGCTCGGGATGCCACCAAGAAAGGGTTCTTAATCAGAGTTGAGGCTAAACAGGTAGCTGGGGCTCCAGGGTGGGCAGTGAACACACCTGCTGGAGTTGGTCCAGCTGGAGTCTGAGTCCCCCCTCTGACTTTAGTTAGCACTGTGACTGGGTGATAAGAACTAAGCCAGAGGAGCACTTAAACCAGCACCATCCTGCAGGGAGCAGTAGTCCCCTCATTCCTGAGAAATGTGCACCTGGTTGTTCTGCAGATGCTTGGAACCCTGAACAGCACCGAGCCCTGTGTATGCTACGGTTTTTCCTTGCACACATGTCTCTGATAAAGTTTAATTTCTAAATTGGGCACAGTAAGAGATTAATAATAAAATAAAACAATTGTAATGATACACGGTAATAAAAGCTATGTGAACATGGTTTCTTTATCTCAAAGTATCTTTTAACAATTTATCTGTACCGAATTTTTGGACCACTGCTTGGTCAGTGAAACCAAGGAAAGGCTCGGTGACAGAAGTCATGTGGTGCTGGACGCCTGTGGCGTCAGGGAAACACTACAGGGTTTGGAAGGCAGGAGGGGACCTGACTGATCTACTCTAGGGGGTTCCTAGATTGCTGGAGCCTCTGGGTTCTGACCCTTGAGAGAACTAATAGTTTTCTTTTTTTCCCCTTACATGGTTTCTTTTGTGTTCACAGCCATTGAGAGCTGGCCATAACAACCCAGTGGAATATAAGAAGTAGCGAAACTTCATTCTTTTTTATTTTTTTTTTCAATAGTGCTATCCTGTGACACCCCTCCAGGAATAGCCCACCTAGCTGCCGGCCAGGCAGGAGTGTTTTTCCTTGTATAATATCTTGTTTATGAAAATAGAAACACCACACAAATAGTTCTATACTTTATATTTTTTAGCTATAAAAATTTTACCAATTATTTTTTTGGGGGGTGGACCAAGGATTGGACCCAGGGGCGCTTAACTACTGAGCTACACTCCCAGCCCTTTTTTCTATTTTATTTAGCAACAGGGTCTCATGCTTAGGGCCTTGCTAAATTGCCGAGGCTGACTTTGAACTCATGATCCTCCTGCTTCAGCCTCCTGAGCTACTGGGATTACAGGAGTGTGCCACCACACCAGGTTTACCAAGTTTTTAACCTAAATTTGGGACATAACCTGTCATCTCTTTACTCACAACTGTTTTCCCTGGCACAACACTCTATGCACACAACAGGGGCTTAGTAAATGCTTAATGAGTTTCCTGGTGAGAATTAAAAGTATGGGAAAGCTTCTGGCACCCTTCTAGAACACCATGGAAATGGAAGAACTCATCAGTGCTGTGTGGACCTGTTATGGGATGGGTGGGGTCCAGTATTTGTCAGAATTTCTTTCATTTTTGGATACATTCCCATTTAATTTAAAGTGTCAGCTGTTTGTTCTCATATTTAGTTACCTGTTACCCTATCAATATTTTATTTAAATTTTTACCCCAAATAACATTCACTTTTAATATAAGAAATATATTTGCTCTACTGTTAGTACTTTCAACACATATACATGTGTGAGGTACAATATAGTAACTCTATACATGTATACAACATGTAGTAATTAAATAAGGGTAGTTAGCATTTTCAATTCCTTAAACTTTTCTTAAATAATTTTTAATTAACATATACTAAGTGTACATGTTTATGGGTACAGTGTGATATTGCATAAGTATATATAATATGTACTGATGAAGTGAGGGTAATTAGTGTTTCCATCTCCTTGTCATTCTTTTTGATTTGGAGACGTCAAGCTCTTCTCTCCTTATAATTTATAAAATATTCCATAGGTTAGTTTGACCTATAGTCACCCCTCTGTGCTATAGACACCAGAATTGATTTATTCTTTCTAACGGTATTTGTACTCATGATCCAACCTCCTTCCCACCCTTCCAAGCCTTTTTAATATTCACTATTCATTCTTTTTTTCCTTGAAGTTTTTAATGTAACTCATAAGACCTTTAAAGGAAAAAAACAAAGTTTCTCATTATCAGTTAATTATAAAAGTACCAATAATAAGGGATTTTGGTGCTGATTTTAAAAAGTAAGTGAGTTTGTACATAATGGGCCACTAGTCCATTGCCAGTATTAAGAACTAGCTGTTGACCATGAAGTAGATGCTGAACATACTATTTAAGTGAGTCTCTCACTGGAGATTCTGTTCAGAGCTCCCGCATGGAATAGCTTTATGTGGATTTCTCTGTACCTACTTATGTTTTACTTTGGAAACTGTCTTTTTAAACTTTGTCCTTTGTAGATATACGCGACAGGAGGGCGTGTTTTGACATAATAGACACATGTGGAGTGCAACCTTTTTGATTAGGATCCCATTCTTGCGGTCATACATGATGTGGCCGTGTGTTCATATGTGAACACAGGAAAGTTATGTCTGATTTCTTCTGTCTTTTCCTATTCCCCTCTGATTCATTCTGTCTTTTCCTATTCGCCTTCATTCTCCTTTGTCTAATCTAGTGAATGTCTACACTTTGCCTCCTTACCCTTCCTTATTATGGGTTAACATCTACATAACAGAACATTTGGCTTTTGGTTTTGGGGATTGGCTTATTTTGCTTAGTATGATATTCTCTAGTTCCATCCATTTACAGGCAAAAGCCATACTTTCATTCTTCTTAATGGCTGAGTAATATTCCATTGTGTATATAGGTCATATTTTATCCAGTCATCTGTCATAGGACTCCTAGATTGGTTCCATAGCTTGACTATTGTGAATTGAACTGCTATAAACACTGATGTGGCTGTGTCACTGTAGTGCTGATTTTAAGTCTTTGGGGTATAAGCCAAGGAGTGGGTAACTGGGTCAAATGGAGGTTTCATTCCAAAACTACTAATCTTTTTTTTTTTCCTTCTTACTGAGTTTCTTTTGCATTCATAGCCATTGAGAGCCAGCCATAACAACCCGGTGGAAAATAATGATCAGTGTATGGTTGTTGCCAAATTGGCAGGGACTAACCTTTCAAATGAAGAGGAGACATTGCCGTCTTGACTCGACCTGATTTGTTTGAATGCCCTTATGTGAAGAGGGCTGCCACGGTGGGTCAGCATGGGCAGAGATGTCAACCAAAGACCTGCACTTCCTCTCACGTCCCGGGAGTCACAGTTCTGTGACTCTCTCTGCACTCTCCCGTCTTCCAGACTGTCCTCAGCATCATGAGCACCAGAGAGGGCCGCAAGGGCTTCCTTCCTCCCCAGAGGAAAAGGGGCAAGAAAAGAGCCACAGCTCATCATTCTAAGGCCAAGTTGCTATTGCTGTTGGGGTGTTTGTACGTGGACACCAAGCATGTTACCTTTGGGCAGTTGTGAGTCCCTCCTGGGCAGGCCGGGCTCATGACCACAGTCGCTGTGGCTTACTCAGTATTCCCCAGGCTAGATGTGGTGCTGAGGGCTTTACGCTCTACCTGAGTGTGATGGGCTTCAGAGCTGGGATGCAGCAGTCAGGCGGCCCCAGGTTGAGACCTGCGCTCCCTCCTCCACCCACCCTCACCTGCAGAGACAAACTGAAATGACGGCATGCTCACTGAGTGATTCCGCTGAACTAGGTGTGGGCTGAACACCCCCGTGTTCCTTAGTTATCCAACGCCTCTCTCAAGTATGTGACCCTACTATTCCCATATGATAGAAGAAATGGAGACTTAGACCAAAAGCACGTTGCCCAAGCCACACAGGCGAGTGAGCGTCTGTCTCCCATGCATTCTGAACCAGAGGCTTGGAAACGGTGGACATTCCAGTTGATAAATGAAGGTTGTCTTAAAATTGTTTTTTTATGATTCTTAAAAGAAAAGCCATGCAGAGACATTTGAAAGTCATTAGATATGCTGGATTTCAGGATGCTTCCAAACCCCTCCCCACTCGTGTGCTCACTGTGAAATCAGCATTTAAACTGTTAATTAAACCCTGTTGTTTGCTATTTAGAGACAAATCTCCAGTGGAGGAGCAGACCCAGGCCTTGGCTAACGCACTTGTCATTACTTGGGCATGTCACCAGCCACATGATGTCCCTTGCACCTGAACCATGAGCTGTAGAGACCGGCTCCGCCTTGTCAAGGATCCAGGCTGTATTTCATGACTTGTCATTGAGGAATAAGAGGAAAATGGTGTCTCATCAGAATGAGAGACCCAAAGTCAAACTTGGCTGACTGTGAAGGGCCAGCTGGAAGAAGCCAGCAGCCAGCATGGGGCCCGCCGCTCAGGCAGTACCGGAAAGAAGTTGCATAAAGAGATTGGCATTGGAGAAGGGGGAAGGGTGCAAGTTTAAAGAGCAGTGAAGCCGATGCCCAGGAGGAGGGTCCTGGTGAGTGTGGAGGTTCCACATGGCCACATAGAGCCTTCTGTGACATGGCGACCCAGGCTGGATGTCCAGCTTCTGCCTTGGCCTTGGTCTTGCCCTTCACATTTGCAGCTGGCATCTTGAGCCCCTTGCAGTCCAGCTTCTCAGTATGGCCATCTGGTCTTTCTGGAGTGATCCTACCACTCCTCTCGGACTCCTTCCCCTCCCCTCTTCCAGGGCAGAAAGTCTGAAGGCTTGGGTCTGAGCTGGCCCCTTCTCCAGGCCCATGGAAGGATCAGGGTTCCCAACAGCTTTACTGAAGTGTAAGCCACACTCCTGACAGTTCACCTGTATCAAGGTGGGTCAGTGGCTTTCAGCATATTCATGAGTTAGGCCACCCCCACCACAGTTAGTTTCAGAATATTTTCATCGCCTCCAGCAAAACTCCTACCCCCACGGGTCTCCCGCCCAGCCTGATCCCTAGGCAACCAGTACTTTCTGTCTCTGTAGGTGTGTCTGTTCTAGCAGGCAACCATGTTCTCGGAGTTAGCAGGGCATTTCCAGGGTTCCCCCACATCCTGCCATGCATCAGAACCTCTTTTCCTTTTTATTGCCAGATACAGTATTTGGGTGGTTTCAGCTTTTTGGCTATTTATTATGAATAGGGTTGCTTTGAACATTGGTTCACAGGTTTTGTGTGAGTGTGTTTTCTTCTCTTTCATACCCCTGGGGCTAGAATTCCTGGGTCATGTGGTAGCTCTGTTTAAACTGCCAGACTGTTTTCCAGTTTTATTCTGACCAAGATTTAAATAAAAAAATAAAAATTAAAAAAAAAAAGAAATCTTCATGGACTTTGTATACACTTAATAAATGCCGGCCTTGGAGCAGCATGTTGGCAGCTCATATAGTCACTTACAGGTTGACAGGTGGGCTAGGGACGCAAGAAGATGGGGTTCCCAGTCCAGCGCTGCTCTAACTGCCCCTGGGACTGGGGACAAATGCCAATCCCTCAGCTGAATTCAAAACTTCCAATTGTTTAACCCTTTTGCCTTAAATCAATGGCTTTGTCTTAGAATTTTCTATGAAGTCTTCCAGTTAAACTTATTTCAATAAAAATCACTGACTTATAAGTTATTATTCAAAAAGCACATAAGTGAAATAAAAAATTAATTAAAAAAGTATGTGAGAATTAAGTCCACATTTTATCCCTGATTCAAGTCCCTGAAGTAACCATTTTTGTTACATATATGCTTACCTGGATTATGTCCTTTTGGAAAAATTATATATATATATATATATATATATATATATATATATATATATAAATCATATATATAAATTATATATCTTCTGGAATGTGTGTATATATAAATAATATTTGAAAATATTACATATATACACACACAGACATATTCTAGAATGTTTTTTAAATGTCAAGATTTTATTAATTTCAAATATATATTTTAATTTTATACATGAACATCTTTTAATTTGTCTTCAAAGATGAACATATTCTAAAACTGATCTTCATTGTGTTTTTATTCAATCATGATATTATTTGTGGAGTTGTTTTTTATTTCAGACACGTGTGTGTGTGGTACTGAGGATGGAACCCAGGGCCTTGCACATGCGAGGCAAGGGTTCCACCACTGAGCTACATCCCTGGCTCTTTTTATATTTTATTTTTAGACAAGGTTTCACTAAGTTGCCCATGCTGTCCTTAAACTTGCAATCCTCCTGCCTCAGTCACTGGAGTAGCTGGGATCACAGGTGTGCACCACACACCTGGGCAGATGCTCATTCTTTTTGATGGGTGCATGGTATTCCATTTCACATCTATTTTGTAATTCATTTAATCATTCTCCTATTGGTGGGAATTAAAGTTGTTTCTGGTTTCATCTTAATTACTTGAGGGCTTCGGTGAGTACCCTCCTGTGGTCGTCTGTGGCTGCTGGCATTTCAGTGAAGGGCCTAGGATGTGATAGAGCTGGTCATGCTCAGTGTGTCCCACCACTGTCTCTGTGGAGGCTTGGTGTGCTCTGTGCACCCCTGTGGTAGTTCTTGGGGACACTCTTGCTGTGTTGGGCTGTGTTCTGAGTGTCCGCCAAAGGCCCATTGTACTGAAAGATTTTGCCCCAGGGTGGTGCTGGGGGAGCTGGAGGGACCTCCTGGGGCTGGGGCCTAGGGACAGTCCTCAGGTCATGGGGTAGAGGCAGTTTTCCCGTGACCCCTTGGCAATTTTAATTCAACTATTTAAGTTCTCATGAACACATTGTTATGGAAGGAGCCAGCCTGACCCCACCGTCCTCTTTCCCTCTGTTGTTGAGATGTGACCATTTTTCCCACACACCCTCCAACCATGCCATGCTGCCCTGTGGCATGGAGTCAGAGGCCAAGCAGATGGGGTGCCTTTGACCCCGCACCTCCCAAGCTGAGCTAAGTACACCTTTACCTCCCTGAGTCAGCTGCCTCAGGTATTTAGTGTAACAGAGCTTATGCTCCGTAGAGCTAACAGGTGTGCACCGAGGTCTGGGCCATGGGTATGGCATATGCCCAGCATGCCTTGGGCCTGGGGCTTGATTTCCACACGCACACTGTGCAGTGAGAGGGTTATGGGCAGGGAGAGGTGGCACAGGTCCATCCCAGGAGGCTTCCACATCCTCCCTGCCTGCCCAGCCCAGGCTGCTTACTCCAGCCCCGTCCTTCCCCTGCCACCACAGACACCCTCAGCTCCTGCACTCTGCCCATCACTGGGGTCAGGCTCACCTGTTTATCCAAAACCAGATGCTGTTCCTTTCCTCAAGGCCACTGGAATTCGATTATTCCCTGGAGGCTGGTGGGAGGCAGCAAGAGTGAATCAAGCACCTGAGGGCTTAGTATGCTCCAGATGGGGCATTAAACTCTGTGATGGTTAGAACTGTGAATGGTTTGGGGCAGGGGAAGGTGGTAGTTCTCAGAGATCTTGACTCCCGCACTAGAAAGGGAGTAGGGTATCCACATAAATGGAAAATCGCTATTGGCCAACACAGTGTCTAGCCAGTGAGTGCGTCAGCAAATCTGCAGAGGAACTGAACTGAGTGGCACGCGAAGTGTGGGTGGGCGGCCACCCAGGCTGACGGCCCCCCAGGCTGACGGCCCCAGATCCCTTCCAGCAAGGAAGGGTGGGAACACATGCTGGGTCCTTGGCACCCAAAGCTTCCAACACAATCCTGGGGCTTGTGCAGGAGAAGGTAAGGGGGGTCCTCCTTTGTCTGTATCTGGCCACCCTAGCTTCATATGATTTCAGCTTGTTTGTAAGTGCATACTTTTATTATGTCCTGTCTTCTTGACAAATTGGCACTTTTACCGATCAACATGTCCTCTCGGGTTAGCCTTCCCATTTTGAAGTCTACTTTGATGTTAATAAAACTCTACCGTCTTTCTTGGGGTTAAGGTATTCATGGAAGCTTTCTTCTGAATCCTTTTACTTTCCTTATGTGTTTATCTTTATATTTGAAGCTGGTTTCTTAGAAGCAACATCTTGCTGAGTCTTGCCTTGCGATCCAGTATGAAAACGCCTGCCTTGTAATTAGTGTTTAGTTCAGTTTTGTTTCATGCCCTTCTTGATATAGTTGAGTTGAAGTCGGCAGCTGCTATTTTCTCTTTGTTGACTTGTTTGCGCTCCTGCCTGGGGCCCTGCACCCACTGAATGTGGACTCTTCTGCTGAAAGTCTTTAGTATCTACCCACATAATGGACACTTCTAGTAGTGTGTATTCCTCCCCATGCGTTTGAGTTTCTATCTAGCTTCATTCCCCTTCAGTCTGAAAAACGTCCGTTAGTATTTCTTGTTTTGTGTGTATGCTATTGATACGTTTTCTTGTTTTCATTCATCTGAAAAGTCTTCATTTTTCCTTTATTTTAGAAGGCCATTTCCACTGGACACAGAATTTTAGTAGGAAGAGTTTTTCTCTCTGCACGTTGAGCACGTCATTTCATTGTATTCTGACCTCAATTGTTTGTGATAAGAAGTCTGCTGTCATTATTTCCCTGTGTGTGATGTCTTTTTGCTTTGGCTTCTTTCAAGATAAAAATTTTTGGTTATGGTTTCCAGCAGCTTGATGGTTATCTTGCCCAAGCCTATTTCCTTGAGTTCCTCCTGTGGGGGATTCTCAGCTTCCAGCATTGTCAATTTGCTATTTTTCTTTATCAAATCTGAAAAAAATTCAGTTAATATTTCTAAAAAATATGTTTTGCCTTTTTCTCTGCTTTCTTTCAGTCAGGGACTTCATCAGAGACACGTTGGCACAGCACTGACTCAAGGCCACGGAATGCCGGTCGTGTCTTTCCATCTTGCTCTCTTTGAGTTTTAGACTAGATGATTTTATTGACAGGATTTAAGTTTACTGATTTTTATTTTTTTACTCTTGAGGCCAATACATACATCCAATCCAAAAATGTTTGGGTGATACTGCCATTTTAAAAAAAGATATTGGAGCTGGGGTATATGGCGCAGTGGTACAGTGCTTGTCTATAGTGTAAGGCTGTAGACCCCTTCCCCAGCACTGCAAGAAGAAAATAGTAGACACTGTTTATTTTTATAATATAGTTTCCATATAATTCCTGAAATTCCCTCTCTTCATCCATCGGGCTCATTTTCTCTATGTACCGGTGGTAGTCATCCAGGGGTAGTTTTCCCATTCAAGAAGCGGTAGGAATGTCTGCAGGCATTTAGGTTGTGTGGCCCAGGAAGATGCTTTCCAGGGTGGGGGCTATGGATGCTGGTGACACTCCACAGGGCTCAGGTGTCACACAAGTAAGAGGTGTCCAGCCCAAGGTGTGCACTGTGCCCAGCTCCATGGGCCCACTGCTGGTCATTTGACATATCCGTCGTGGGTATTTTGAAGTTCTTTTCTGCTGATCCTACCCCTGAATTTGTGGGTCTGTTTCTTGTCACTGGTTCTTTCCTTTTATCCACGAATCACATTTCTTGTTTCTGCTCGTGTGTGCTAGATTTTTATTAATATCAGGCGTTGTGATTTCATAGAGCCTGGATTCTACTCTCTTTCTTTGAGGAGGGCTGGCTTTTGCTAGAGCAAGCGGCTGGAGGACTGACACATGAGTTGAAGCTCATACAGTCTTGATATGAGGCTTTTCAAAGAGGGGTTGATTTTGGTTTTTCCCTTAGTCTTAGGGACACCTCCTGCTCTTGGGACAAGGGCTTTGTTCTGCATGTGTAACCTGTCTGGGGTTTTAGTAGAAGCTCTGAGGTGATGACCAAGTCCTTCCAGTTGGTGACTCAAACTCCAAACTGTTTCCCAGTCAGGAGGCAACTGCTGAAACCTCTGTTCAGCCCCAGACTGCTGCTGCCTGAGGGAAGGGTGTTTGCCCATACGGGGCCTTGTCTGTGTCTCCCTCATTTACTGCATTACCTCTTTAGCTTGTCATTGTCCTGGCTACCCTGACTTTCCTCTCCGGCTCTTCTAGCTGATAGGCTTGAGGCTTTCTACCTGAGCTCCACCTGACCCTCGCCATGCAGTGGGTGTGCTCTTGGGGAAAACAGCTTGAGCGTGGATTGTACCCAGTGTGAGCCCTTTCTTCCAGGCCTGGGGACGCCTTCCGTTTCTGCTTGACTCTGGTTGCTACCCAGGGCCTTGAAGCTTTAAAAAAAAAAGCTTCTCTCCAGACTTCAAAATTGCCATAAGAAACCTGAAAGCCAGCAGCCAGTGGGCACAAGGGCCTCTATTTAACTGGAACGGAGCTGTTGAATCAGCTGATTTTACTGTTTGCATGTGTCATGTCCCTCCTGTGTTTCTGAGTACTGATTTTGGTTGTATGCAATAAGATTTTGAATTATCAAATGTTTTTATTTTTCTCTTCCAAATTTTCTTGAATCTTTCAACTGGTGTATGTTCTTTTGATGTCTTATCATCTCAAATCTTTGTATCTCCTCTTTGATCTGTTTTATCAGAGAATCTGTTTGCCTCTGGTCTCTCCGAGATGAAGAAATAACCTTCCGATTTTCAACAACCAGAAAGTCCATGGAGCTTTTATAACCCACTCGCCGTAGCCAAGCTGTCCTGTGAGCTGAGGAGGCTGCCAAGCCCCACTCCCCCGTCCATCTCTCCCGCTGTTGAGATCGGATGTCTTTGATGGTGAAAGAGGCATCTGCCTTGGTTCCTCCTTGACCTTGACCTCTTCTGACCCCTGGTCAGTGTTCTCTCATGTCCTACCCTGTTCCCAGATCTGGCCAAGGGTGGAGGAAAGAGCAGCCTCTCAGGGTGGGAGCGCTGCCTTCCACAGAGGTTAGTGAGTGGAGCCTCGCCTCCTCAGCCTCCTCAGCCTCCTCAGCCTCCCCGCCGTGGCCCTGTTTTGTGGTGCTCTCCATGAGCCCATCCGTCTGTGCTCAGGAGTTGTGGCCCTTCCCCTGTCCCTTTTGAGATGGGGTTTCCCCTCCAGTTTCCATTCTTTCAGCTGCACCGTGTCAAGTGAGGACTGACTCTGCTTCTGCGTTCCAGGAGGTCCTTAAAAATGAAGAAGGGGATGCATTTCCCATTTCCCCTTGAACTTGCATGTGCTCCCTGTTTTTGAGGCTTGAAGGGAGCACAGCAGAAATGTCTCCTTCCCTTGGCACTGTCTGTTGGTTCTAAAAGCCAAGTGCAGGCTGAGGACATCCTGAGCTAAGGCAGCCAAGGGTTCTCTCTCTTGAGCCTTGGTCGAGACCTATTTTAAAAGCCTAGCGCGTGGTCTATCTTCAGGAATGTTCCATGCACATCTGAAAAAGTGCATATTTCATAGCTGCAAGGTTGTATAACTATCAGTTGGGTCAGGGGTTTTGTAGTCACTCAGACCTTCTATACTAGTAAAGCCCCCTCCCCCCCCCACACCTTCTTTCTTCTTTTCTTTTTGCAACACTGGGGATCAAAGTCAGGCCCTCATGCAGGTTAGGCAAGTACTGTACTGCTGAGCTCTACCACCAGCCCTTTTTAACATTTTATTTTGAGACAGAATCTCGTTAAGTTTTATAGGCTGGCCTTGAACTTGTGATACTCCTGTTACCCAAGTAGCTGGGATGACAGATGTGTGCCATGGTGCCCAGAATATATTTCTAAGTATTTCTAAATTGTTCTACAAATTACATAGAGATGGGCATTAGAATCTCCAAGACTCCAATTGTGGCTTTGTCTACTTCTTTCTCTATTTCTGTCAGTTTTCTTCCTGTGTTTTGAAGTTCTGTTATTAGGCACACAATAGTGAACAGGCCATGGCTCCCTGATATGTTGACTTTACAAATCATAAAATTCACCTTTTTTCAGTAATTCTTGCTTTGCTATCTATTATGTTGGGTAATACAGCCACTCATGTTTTGTTACGATTAGTATTTTTATGGTGCGCTTTATTTTGATTTTTTACTTTCAACCTATTTATGTCTTTGTTTTAAAATTTGTCTTTCATAGACAGAATGTACTTCACTTTTAGTTTTTATCCAGTCTGAACATTTTTGTTTTTCTCTTCTTTAGTTTTTTGTCCATTTACATTTATTTTAATTGTTAATATAGCTGGGTTTAGGCATATAATTTTCCATTGGTCTTCATTTATCTTGTTTTCTCTTTGTTCCTCTGTTTCTCCATTCCTTCTTTCTTTTTGGGTTCATAGAATATTTCTTTTGGTTCCTTTTTGGGCTTATGTTGCTTTGTCTATTTTAAAAATGATTCCTCTAAGGATTGGACGATATGTCTTTGACTTATCACAGTCAATTTAGACTTATTATTTCATATGTAATATAGGAACAGTACAACAGTAATTTAGCTCTACCAATTTTTCTGCCACTTCTAGAAGCTGGAACTCACCTTTTTATTTTTGTCAATGTAAGTAAAAATTATCCCACAGTGAAATGTACTGTTGTTTTGGTGAGTAGCGCTGAGTTGTTGGTTTTTTAAAAATTTTTTTTTAGTTGTAGATGGACACAATGCCTTTATTTTGTTTGCTTATTTTTATGTGGTGCTGAGGATCAAACCCAGTGCCTCACACATGCTAGGCGAGTGCTTAACCACTGAGCCACAACCCCAGCCGCGCGCTGTGAGTTTTAACAGGTGTAGGTCTATGCTGCCAGTTTTGCAGTCAGGGTACAGGACAGTTTCACTGCCCTACAAGATGCCCTCTCCTGATAGCAACACCCTCCTCTCACCTGGCCTTCTGGCTACCACTCAACTGCTCCCATCACTAGAGTTTGGTGTCATTTTTATTTATTTATTTATTTATTTATTTATTTATTTATTTATTTTTAAATATTTATTTTTTAGTTGTAGGTGACAGAATATCTTTATTTTATTTTTATGTGGTGCTGAGGATCGAACCCAGTGCCTTATGCGCGCTAGGCGAGCACGCTACCACTGTGCCATAATCCCAGCCCCAGTTTGGTGTCATTTTTAGGAACTCTTCACCCAACCTCAGGTCTTGATGCTTTTCCTCCAATATTTTCCTCTGCCTGTTTCATATTTTGTCTTTTATGTTTAGACCTCTAATCCATTTTGAGCTAATCTTTATATAGGTTGAGATTTATTACCTTTTTTATATATGGATGCTAATTGTTCTAACATCTGTAGAATCACCTTTTGTTTAAAATAATGTAAATCTTTCTCAATAAAATACTGCCACTCAATAAAAAGACCAGAGTGAGCAGTGAAGAAGCATCTCCCCGGCCACATGGCCATAGAGCCATGCTCTGCTCACTGTGTTCGGCCTCACTGTCCCCTAAGACATTGCCCTGGAGGACATTCTGCACCAGCATGGGGACTGTCCCCCACCCCTTTTTTATTGCACTAGGGATTGAACCCAGGGGTGCTCTATCACTGAGCTACACCCTTAGCCCTTTTTATTTCAAGACAGAGCCTCACTACGAGGCTGTCTGCCTTTGAACTTGCCATGTTCCTGCCTTAGCCTCCCAAGTCCCTGGGATTGCAGGTATGGCCACTACGCCCAGCTTACACAGCTTTTGGCTATTCCACTGTGTGATGTCATAACTTATGTAGCCAGTTGATGCTGATGCCTCCTTAGGATGTCTCAATTCATTTTGATATTCATCTGTATTCTTCTAATAATTATTTTATTTGCAGGAAATTCAGGTTCCTGTGGTGCTCCAGGGTAACAGTGACATCCCCTCTCCTTAGAAAGAATAGCACTGTACAACAGGGCTGCTTTTCTTCCAAGGAAGAAAGAACCTTTCTGCAGGTGCAAAAGAATTATCTTCAAATAAAATTCGGACAGAAATACATCAAGAACGTCTCTGGCAATGAAACTTCCCTCCCAGGAGTAAGAAGGCAGTGACCTTTATAGTCCAACTTAACAATGGAATTAAATGGTCTCATTTCTTTTCACAAACGCCCTGATGAGGCAGCTGCTTGTGTTTCTCTCTTCTGGTGGCAGGTGCAGCTTGTCTGTCCATCATGCAGACCTGTGAACGCGGCACAAAGACCTTCTCACAGCCACAAAATCTAGCTGTTCTGTTGAGCCAATGAGAGGGGAGGAGAGCACAACAGGGAGGACTGTTGGCTCTGCTGTCCCTGCTGCTGGCGACAGGCCTGGAGATTTCCACTGCTTGTCATCGTGTAGTAAATACAATAACTGATTTTTTAAAAAGGTGGTAAAATTTGGACTCCTTGTTATTTTAGCACAGGTCACAAGAGCCTGAGTCTAGCATCGAACATGAGGGGGAAAGATTCAGATATTGAGATCAGAAGCAAAATCCTTCTGCCTTGTCTGTGAAATGTGAGCCTGGGGATGGAGGGTGGTCACTCGGCATAACTGATGTCGCTCGGTGACTTAGCCCTGAGGAAGCTTGTTTTCCTGAATTCAAAGTACTTGGCTCAGTGTGTTTTAAATCTTCAGAGTCAACAATTTCATGAAGGTGAATGAATGTTGAGGCCTTGTGTTCGGGCCATGCTGTAAGTTTCAGTTAAGATCATTAAGATTTACGTGACAGAAACTTCTGGAAAAAAAGATTCCTTGCTTTGATTAAGCTGGCCGGGTCATTAGGTCTCTATTATGCTCATCGCAGTTGGCCATGGTGGCATGAAGAGCCATTGTGTTTATGACCTGAGAACTCTGTCCGCTAAATGGAAATGATGATATTAGTAGCGACACAATTATGCTTCTTGGTTCTGGGAGCAAGTGTGGAATTGGTCCCTGATGTGTTTTAATGGCTCATGCGACTTCATGGACTTTGGAGGCCTATGGTAGTAGGCACAGCCTTCCTGCACAGATAGGCCTCGATACCACTTCCCTGGCCTCTGGATGATTGTTGGAGGGGCAGTTTCAACAGCCCGTTCTGAATTCCTCATCCTTCTGGAGGCCGGAAAGTTTCTATTCTGAAGTGCAGTGACAACATTTTTAGATGCCAGGGGAACTAATGGCAGTTACCATCTTCTGTGCTCTTATAGTATGCTGGGTTTTATTCTAGGCACAGTAATAAGAAGTTGCTAGTTGTACTTGGCAGCATCTATTGAGCACTCGCTGTGTGTGGCCACTGTTCTAAGTGGTTGACACAGGTCAGGTTACCCCCTGCCCACCGGGGCAGGTGCTCTGATGAGTCGATCCCACAGAGGAGAAGGGCAGGAAGGTGGGGTGAGGCAGCTAGTTAGGGATGGGGAAGGAAGTGAGCCCCGCAGCCTGCTCTGGAGTGTTGGATCTTTGCCACTACAACAGGAGAAAGGGAGCACACAGCTAGTCCCTGGGTCTGTCCCCGGCATGTCCTTGAGCTGGCCTGCCTGGGACATGACCCAGGTGAGCACCACAGCACCTCAAGCATGGAGCTTGGAGCCAATCTCTGCACAAGTAATTGCTGAGCCCTGTGCCTATCTGGGGAAACAGAACAACTGCTAAAAAAAGACAAATGATTCAGGAGTACTGTGAATTGTGTTGTGGGATTAGAGGATGACATGGCTTCGGATAGCTTTGAGGTGCAAGGAGTCTATGTGGCCGGCTGGCGGTTGCAAAGAGCCTGTGGATGGATGTCTTAGAGCAGGTTGTCCTGAGGAGGGGGAGGTGATTTCTGGACTTGGGAGCAACAACCATAGCTAGCCACTTGGATGCCCTACCTCTTGGCTTCTTTTTATGAAAATCACAGAAAAAAAATGAGAAAGCTATATTTAATGACCTCCAAGATCACTTCCATCTTTGAAATTCTCTGATTCTGTCATCTTAAGCCTTATGGGCACTGATTAACGATCCCTTCAGGATTCAACAGATTTACTTAATTATATCTTAGCTACATTCGCCCCAGAAAGTCATGTGCCAGCTCTTATTTGCCAGAAGGAGCATGCCCTCAGGCTTCCCACAGACCCCTTCCCCATGTCTCTAACCCATCTGCCCTCCCTGTCACCCACAATAGTCTCCGTTATGGAATCCTTTGACACACAGTTTACTGTCTTCAAATGTCCATGAAGTGTTCCACATGTTAGACCTTCTGTGTGATTAATTAATTAATGGAAATTCAAAAATATCGAATCCTCTTAATTAATTAACAATAAACCTTTGTTGAGTATCTATTAGCTATCAAGCACTGTGATAATAACAAGGGACCCAGCAAAGAACAAATGAGCTGCACATCCTGGAGTCTGGAGGTGGCACACCCGTTCACCACGTCCTCGCCTCATCTCGCACGGCTGTGTGACCCTGGGCACGCTACTTAGATTCCTGGGTCAGTGTCCAAACCTGTAAATGGAAGAAGACATTTGTAATACTAACTTGTAGGATTATTCAAAGGAGTAAATAAGTTGTTTGGAAAAAAGTTTGGGTTGGTGCTGCTATAAAATAGCACAAACCCTGTCACCTGTGGTGTAGATGGACTGGAGGACATTATGTTAAGTAAAACAAAGTAGGAAAGGAAAGATGCCACCACCTCCCTTATACATGGGATGTAAAAATAAAAATCGCTCTCGCAAGGTTGAGAGCAGGGCAGTGTTTACCAGAGCCGGGGGAGCGCAGGCCTGGGGAGCGGTCAGCAGGCCCAGGGCCATCCCTGGAGGGTGTGAGCTTGGGTGCTCTGGCCCCGGGTGAAGGTATCTAGTGATGGCGTGTGGCCCTGGTAAAACAGAAGAGGGGATTTGAATGTGCTCATTACAGAAAAAAGATCAAAGTTTAAGGTGATGGATATGCTAATTACCCTGACTTGATCACGTTGTACCTCATAAATATGTACAAGTATTATGTGTTCATCAAAAACAAACAAAATATATACACATGACAAAGGCATCTTTGTTAAATAAGTTATAAGTCTATTGACAGTTATGTATTTTATTTGCATCTTATCACGTCCTGAGTTAAATGTTTTTTCAAACATCACTGAGAGGTTTTCCCTTTATCTCAGCGTAGAGGTTTGGCAGGGGTGGGACATCTCGCTGAATGGACTCATGAGCTGATTTTCTAGGAGAATACGGAAGAATACAGCTCAGACATGAGGTACCACCACGTCTGACATTTCATGCCTTCCTCTACCAAAGTTCCAGTTTTTGAAATTTATTAGGTGCTTTTACTTCCAGCACCAGTACTGATTTTATTTCTGGTGTTATTTCCCCAAAGAACAGTATGTTAAAGCAGTCACTTCAAGCGGGCTGCCGCTTAGGAGGTGGGAGAAGGCGCTGCGGTGGCGGCGCCCCACTTGGGGTGCAGCTCTGCAGCGTGTGGAACAGGGGCTGGGGCTACTGAGGGCTCGGTGAGGAGGACCACGATGGCGGGGCGGAGGGGGAGCTGAGGGAAGGTGTGTGCACCCGAGAGACATTACGAGAATGGCCAACAGTGGACTCTACCAGGAAGGCAAAGGGGACCACGAGGGCAAGCCACGGGGCTTCTGCAGGAGGACTTGGCCTCACCCACACAGGCCCGTCCTTCAGCCTTTGGGCAGACACCTCCGAGCCTTGGAGTGTCAGGTCACCTGGGGTCATCCAGATGGAACAATGTGATGTCAGATTGGGACTTTGGGTCTCCTGGTATCAGCTGACCTCCGAGGGTGCTGGAGACTGAGATCCGTTCCCAGTCAGTCGCACCTTCCTGATGCAGCCCCGGTAGAATCTCTGGGCGTGGAGATAGGGGTGGGCAGCCTGGCTGCCCATGCTTTGTTCACAGTGTCTCACGCTGACTGCTGGAGAGTGACAGGGTCCAGCCCTTCATAGAGAGGGCAAGGGAAGCTCTTCTTCCTGACTGTCCACACGCCTCTTCCCTTGGCCAATCTTGTCCTGTAACAGCATTCAGAGAGTTCTGTGGGACCTTCTAGAGGATTTTCTGACCCCAGGGGGCTTGGGGACCCCAGAACTTGCACTGGGTCAGACACCAGGGCCGTCTGGTAGACTGTTCTACCAGCTGTGCAGCTGGCTAGCCCTCACAGGGGTAGGTACAATTTTCAGTGGAAAACACTCTTAAACTTTGAACATTATAAGTGTAAGCATAGCCATTATTAAGAAAAACATTTCAACAGATAAAAGTAAAAATCACGCATAACTTCCGTGTCTGTCTCTTGCTGCACGTCCCACACGTGTATGTACACATCCTTGTGGTATTGGTTAGAGCTTTATTCTTTCAGCCCAAGTGCCTAGCTGGTTTGCTAGAACTTCTCTGGGAAGTGCAGTCCCAGGGCAGCAACAGTGAGGGAAGAGGGAGGGAGGCAGGCAGGGAAGGAGGCTGGCGTCTTTGGAGAGGCCATAAGGGACCACCATGTCTGGGGACAGGCTGTCGGGGGTTGGAAGGGAGTGATTCTTAGTTGACCAGTGCTTTCTGGTCTCTTGTTTCTTTGGTCAGATTTCACCCCTCAGGACATCAGCTCCTGGCATTTCTGTGCTGATATCAGCCTCTGTAGGCGGCCACTGGACACTCCAGCTCCCATTCAATGGCTCAGTGTCTCTTTTGGCCTGGAAGTGGTGGGAGGTGCCGAGGCCCATGCAGGCTGGATGGGGACCCAGCTGCTGGAGCAACGGGGCCCACACCGATGCCCAGCCCTTGCTGGGAGGCTGGGGCAGCAGGCGGCAGCAGGCTACCAGGGCCTGGTGGCAAGGCGGGGTGCTCCTTGAGTGAGCATTCGGGACCCTGTGTGAGATCCAGGCAAACAGGACCCAAGGTAACATTTTGCCCTCTTAATGAATGCATGTTCATTAATATCTTATTAAGTGTGTGTGAGCAGAGCATGTGTACTATCTACAGTGGCTCTATAGTTTATCACTAGGGACAGACATGTCCTAGTACCATATGCCAGACATCTAAGTTGTTTCCAGCTTTTTGGTATTCAGTCAGTGCTCTTGTATGTGCATTTTTTAGACCATATTTTCTTAGAATTCCCTAGAAGTATAAAACAGAGAGGAAAATTGTGCTTTTTTTAAAAAGATTTTTTAAAGATGGACACAATATCTTTATTTATGTTTTATAACATGGTGCCAAAGATCTAACCCAGTGCCTCACACGTGTGAGGCAAGTGCTCTACCACTGAGCCACAACCCCAGCCCTGAAAATTGTGCTTTTAAAGTTCAATAAATGAGGTTTTTGTGCCTTGGATTTCGAGTGAACTTCTGGAGCATCTGGAGGATTCTTTGCAGACTTGATGCCAAGCTCCCTTGAGAAGTGGCTGAGGACTTTACTGGCTGTCCAGGACCCTGAGTTTCACAGACAAGTCACAGGCTGAGGAGACATGAGACCTGACTTTAACTCACAAAATGCAGTGTCCATGGGAGTCCATGGGGTCCCAACTGTGGGGTCAGCAGGGATGTCAGTGGGCTTGATGGGCCCATGGGGTAATAGAAAATGTGCATTTGAATGATTTGCCTGATGGAAGTGGAGTTATGCAAATTAAACTTTATGACAAAGAAAATAAAAGCAAGACTCAAGTGCTGGCCAAATAAAACTTATCTGGGGGCAAACCTGTGACCCTGGTTATTGTGAGGTCCTCCAGCTTCTCTGGGTTTTAGCATAAGGTGAGGGGGTCACCTTTTTCTGCCTCAGGGCATCTTCCAGAGCTGCTCCTGCCCACAGAGCTCATGCTGGGAAAGACTTTGCATACACAGTGCATTTATTAAGCTACCACCATGAGTCCATAAAGGCCAACCAAAAACAATTTTGAAAGTGGACATTTTAATGAGCTCATGCAGCCTTAACTCGGGTAAGTACAGAGGAAATAGAGACAAGAGACCCCTGTTATTACCTCTGTGGCCACGTGGGAACCGCTAGCTGGGGTTATGAAGTGCAGCGTCTCGGAGCTGACCTGGCTGGTTTTCTGCCTTGACAGTGCCTGGGCGCTGGCGGGTGGCTCTGCCCGTCATCTTCTAACAGGGGGTGTTAGTTTTCATCACTGTGATCAAAATCCTGACAAAGAAAACTCAGAGGAGGAACAGCTGATCTTGGTTCATGGTTTCAGAGGTTCAGTCCATGGTTGCCAAACGCCATCACTCTTGGCTCTAGCAAGGCAGACAGAGAGAAAGAGAGCTAGAGTGAGAGCATGCTAGAAGCCAGGGGGACAAGATATAATCCCCAAGGACATGCTCCCAGTGACCTACTTCCCCCACCCACTCCCTACCTGCCTGTAGTTACCACCCAGTACAGTGGTCCTTTGAAATTATTAATCCATCAAATGGGTCAATCCACAGATTAGGCCACAGCTCTGTAGTCTAATTTCCCCTCTGGCTTCAGCACTGGAGCTCTTGGGAGACACCTCATATCCAAACTATGACATAGGGCCAGAGTGCTGAAGAGGGACCGAGGCGTGCCTGCAGGCCTAGGCTTGCTGCCCTCCCGCCCGCCCTTTGCTCCTCAGGGCAGAGGCACCATCCACAGTACGTCAAGGAGCAGCAGAACTCAGCTCTAGAAGGTAAAGGAACTTGATTGAGGTTGATTGGCCAGTGCTAAAATGCAGGCGTTTGAATCCATTTGGTCAGACTCCCAATGTGACACTCACCATCCACTTTCCCCTGGGCTGAACTGGGAGAGAGGGCTTAGGGCAGGGAAGGGTCTAGGGAGGAGGTGAGCTGAGTCATGAAAATTGGCCTGGACCTTTCCAGGTCATCCAGAAGAAAAATGCAACTGAGAAAGATTAGGGCGGGCGGTGATGGCTGAAACTGCAAATCCTGACTTAGGTCACAAGTCCCTTAGAATGGAGATTCACGTTCTGAAACGAGGCTCCTGACAACCACCCCATTACTCTGCTGTGCCAGGACACACGAGAAGGCTGGCTGTGAACAGGGACAGGGGCCTTCACCAGACACCAAATCTGCTGGCACCTTGATCTAGGACTTCCAGCCTCCAGAACTGTGGGAAACACATTTCTGTTTATAAGCCACCCACTTTATGATCTTTTGCTATAGCAACCCAAACAGACTAGGACAGGGACTCATGACAGGGGGAGAGGGAGAGGGCCATTGCAATAACAACAGTTCTCTGACCATGAGACCTACAAGCTCTCCAAAAGCAGGCAGCAGAGAACTTTTCCTATGGGGAGGAGTAAACAGAAAGATGCGGGCGGGGGAGAGGAGGACCCAGACGGTGGATCAGGAATGCTTTCCCTGCGGGCAGCTGCTGCTCAGGGTGGATTATTTTCCCGATGCTCAAGGACAAACCAAATTTCAGGGGCCCTGGGAGAGCAGCCTGACAACAGTGGGCGCTTGGTCCAGATTGGTCAGTGGGGGTAGTTACCTGATTGTTGAAGAGGCAGAGAATTGGAATTTGGAGGGAACGTCCTGTGTCTGCCTTTGCCATAGGTAAGCAAGGGGGCGTGTGTGAGTCGCATCTTAGTCCTGTGGGAAAGAGGGGTTCTGTGCAGTGAGCTGTTTCTGGAGTATAGAAGTGTTGGGGGGCCAGTTTCTTGGCACTGCTGTTCCTCAGGTGCGCAGGGCCCAGGTGAAATCCACCGCCATCATCAGCAGCAGGTGTGAGCAGTAGGTTCGGGAAGAGGCAGCAGAGGGCGATCAGTGCTGGCAGGCTCAGGCTGCGAGTCAGGGCTGGGCTGCGAGCCCAGGAGGCGGGGGAGCAGCATGGGCGTGTGGCCAGGGGCAAGTCCTCAGGCCCATCTGCACGTGCCTTCTCTTGGCTGGGCCTCCACTTGCCGGAGCTCTTCTCTTGGAGCTGTGGGTCCAGCATTCTTGGAAGAGCCAAGCAGGAAGGTGCAGCTGGAGGGTCGTGCGGCTGCGGAAAGCTCACCTCCAGCACTGCCTCGCCCGGCCCTCGGGCTGGCAAGTGGCCCAGACGAGGAGCTGCCGGCTTTGAAGCTCCATTGCAGAGCGGGGCCAGTGCAGGAAGGTGAGGGCACAGATGGCCCCGAAGGACTGTTGCGCGAGATCATCCAGGCTCACTCAGGGCCCTTCAACTCTTTAGTTACCACTTTTAAAGGCGAAAATCGAATCTGCGGTTTGGGCATTGGCGGCAGGTGCGTGGTCTGTTTGATAAGTTGTATGTCTCAGTTAGAAGTTTGTGCTTCGCTATAATTTTCCATCACACCAGTTGGTCTTTGCCTTGAAAGAATCATTTAATTGTCTTTGTTTAAAACCTATGGTGTGTAAATTGAAGCATCTGCAAAGCAAGGCTACTCAAAAGAGGGTACAAGTAACGGGCAAAAAGCCAGTTTCAATTTCCTTTCTTGTGGTTGGCAAGGAACAATTTCTGGCACTCTTTAGATGCAAGCTCCTAGGATGCCTTGGGATGGCTCTGGAGGTCTCTGGGAGGCAGTGTCAGGGACAGTGGGAATGCAGCCAGTCAGGTTTCCCCCGGTGAGGTCTGACCACTGGCCCCTGTTTGTTGGGTCCCAGCTGCAGAGATTAGGCACCAGCCGTGGGGATTATGTTTTTTTTTTTTCATTACTGAGCAATCATCCTGTCGGCGCATGACCTTATTTTAACTTCATGATAATTCTGTAAAGGAGGCATGAGTGGCAGCTACAATTTAGAAATGTCACTAGAACATAAGCACTGGGAGACCGGGGACTTTGTTTTATTCTGTTAAATCCCCAGCATTCCCGAAAGTACCCTGCACTGCAGGTGAGAGCTGAAGGGCAGAGCTGAGGCTGAGCATCCCCCTCTCTCTCTGTCACATTGCATGACTCTGTTATGGATGTCTCTACCTTCTGCAAGAATAGGCACTTTCATCCCCTCCCGCTGGATTCAGGACTCTGATGAATCACTCTAAAGTGGGTATCTCTGCTGGAATTAGTTCCCGCTGACTTTTGTACAGGATCTTTTGCAAAGTTGGTCTCAGAGTCTAGGGAAGGAGCTTCTTAGCTTTCCTGGGAGTGACCCGAGCGCTCTGGCACATCCTGGCTTCTCATGCACTGCTGAGCGGCTGCTCAGGGACAGAGTCCCCCTGGGCACCTGGTCAGGATTCCCGTCTGCCTGGTGTGAATGAGCAGAGATGTGAGGTCTGGCCTGGCCTCTCCTGCTCTCCTGAAGCACATTTGACCAGATTGGCTCTCTCAAGCTGTGTAGGCCTGGCCTGGTCTTCTCTTCTCCCTGCCTGACACCCAAAGGCAGTGCTGAGAGGCTCTGACCTGGGGCCTGTACTTCTGCTCCCCTAGGCTGCCCACATGGAACCCCGAGGTGCCTGTGCCTTTCATCTGTGGTTACTTAAATCTCAGGTGCTGTCCAGGCGATCCTTCCGGCTCCCTCCCAGCTCAGCGACCTCCTGCTGCTTCTCCTTCTTTCTCTTGTTGCCTGGACCTGACTCTGCCCCTTAGCAACCTGTCTTCTGTTCCTCTCCATGCTGCTGCACCTGTGTGCTGTCTCCCGAGGGCGCAGACTCGGGATCCCTGGAGGAGCCCTCTGCTTCCCAGGCAGCACCAGGACCTTCTGCTCTAGGGAAAGGGGTGCCCACAG
>PVHX01012057.1:27486-61310 GCA_004024805.1 Geosciurus inauris | reverse complement strand
TAATCCCAGCACTTAGGGAGGCTGAGACAGGAGAATCGCAAGTTCAAAGCCAGCCTCAGCAATGGCTTAGGCGCTAAGCAACTCAGTGAGACCCTGTCTCTACACAAAACACAAAAAATAGGGCTGGGGATGTGGCTCAGTGGTCAAGTGCCCCTGGGTTCAATCTCCAGTACCAAAAAAAAAAAAAAAAAAAAAAAAAAGGAGAGCCGTGTTGGGATGGATGATTCATCCACCCATCTGTTTACCTACCCACCCACTAACCCAACCGCTCACCTACTATATTTGCTACTTTTTCATGGTACAGGGGAGTTAAACCCAGTGCCTTGCATTTGCTAGCCGAGTGCTCCACCGCTAAGCTACATCCCCAGCCCTCATCTACTATGTTCAAAGCTCTGAAATCACCAAGAAATAGAGGAGGCAGGTAAGGAAAAAAAAGGCAAAGGACTGAATTTTGGGGTATTCAACATTTAGAGGTATAAATAAATACAAATATGTAGCCGGGCGCGGTGGCGCAAGCCTGTAATCCCAGCACTTAGGGAGGCTGAAACAGGAGAATCACGAGTTCAAAGCCAGCCTCAGCAACGGCAAGGTGCTAAGCAACTCAGTGAGACCCTGTCTCTATATAAAACACAAAATAGGGTTGGGGATGTGGCTCAGTGGTTGAGTGCGCCTGAATCCAATCTCCAGTACCAAAAAAAAAATATATATATATATATAAAAAATATGTATAAGTATATATACATGTATAATATGTATAAATATATATGAACCCATAGACATATATGGAAAATAATTAGGAAATATAAATAGATGTACAAGAAAAAGTTATTCAAGAGTCTCCCTGCTCCCAAAGGTATTCTATGCCAGTCTTTGATTCTTCCAGCTGAGGTCTGAGAGATCATGGAGCATGGCTGCACTTTGAATGAATTCATGTCTCACAGAAAGTATGACATAACAAATGCTTATTCATGTTTTAAGTTTTGGTAGGTAGTAATAGGTAACTAATAGTTTCTAAGTTTGTAAATGTCAGCATTGCCAACAAAAGGGGTCCTGTATATAACAACAATATTCTTTGATTCACAGGTTGATTAGCATACTTGATGATTCTTCATGGACTACTTCTAGTCAAAATATCTTTTACCCCTTTAAAGGTTAACCTGGATAGTAACTGTCTTGCAGATGTGCATATGAACTATCCCTTCTCCAACTAACCTAATCATCACCAGTCTAACTGCAACAAAAATTAAAAATTCTAAGAATTGGAAGATAAGGTTTTGAAGCTGAAAATAAGCTTGCTTCAAAAGCAAAAACAAAAACCTAACTAAAGTTCTGTGGTTTCATTTCCTCAGATCCAAGAAGACAATGTGGAAAAGAATTTCAGCAATTCTCATTTTAACTGTTTTGAGCTCAAAAATATCCCTTTAGAATTCTTGGAGGGAGGGCTATACCATTAAGTACTTTAAATATGAAGTTTCACAACTGGTTGATGTCTCACATGTCTGCCCTGGCTCTAGAAAATACGATGGGATTGTAAAAAACTGAAAAAATTTTTAGATTAAAGCAAAATTTCCTGAGAACTTCCTTTGAGTCCACCTCCTTCCCCAGAGGTAATCACTCTGATCAATTTAATACTCTCCCTTAGACACCATTCTATAAATATATATACATATATATGAACCCATAGACATATATGTATTAGTATGTTTTAGTTTACACAAGTGGGACCACATTTGCTATCTTATTTAACTTTATATCATGATCTGTGTTGGGATATATAGATTAAAAATAATAGATGTAGGGGCTGGGATTGTAGCTCAGTGGTAGAGCGCTTGCCTCGCATGCGTGAGGCCCTGGGTTCGATCCTCAGCACCACATACAAAGCAATAAAACAAAGATGTTGTGTCCATCTACAACTAAAAAAATATTAAAAAAAATAGATGTACATATATATTATGTTATATATGATATATAGAGATTAAAAATAATAGACATTATTTTTAAACTAGATGAAAATACATAATATGAATGTGACATAACTGACACAGCCATTCTCTTACTGAGGGACATCTAGACGGTTTCTAATATTTTGCTATTACAAACCAAGCTGTGATAAACCTCTTGACATGCTTCCTTGTGCCCATGAACAAGCATTCCTTGGCAGATATTTAGAAGTGAAAATGCTGGGGTGAGATAAAACCAAGAAACACAGAAAGTTACAAGATTTGGTCAATGTGTCCTTGACTGTGGGAGGAGGAGACACAGGGCTCCTCTGGGACAGAAAAGCTGGGATAGTAGAAAAAAGTCTGGGATGGTAGAAAATGACAGCAAAGAAAAATGCTAGAAAACCCATTTTCCTCTTTTATATTTTTATGAACCTCTCAATTCACTCCTTTATCTGGTATTTCAGATTATCCTTCAGAAGTCTGCAGTTGAGAAGGAACACTTCCGCAGGCTGGGAGAACACAGAGAATACATCAAAATGGTACCAGTAGGGGCTGGGATGTAGCTCAGTGGTAGAGCACATTTGAGGCCCTGTGTTCAATTCCTACTTTAAAAAAAAAAATCCAGTGGCATGAAAAAATTAAACTTTATTCTTTTTTCTCTTTTTAAAATATCCATACTAAATGCAAATACTGTACCCATAAAACACACACACTTAAAGCTTATACTACAATGGGATGGTGGGAAAAGCGCTTTATATATCAGCCCAGAAAGTCATGAAAGCTTCCATTAAATGTAGTGACCAAGTTGAAAAGCCAAAGAGGGGTCTTTAGGTAGCAAGGGGACAGGAGAGAACCACCGCATCATGCTGCATGTGTGGCAAGCCGTGGCGTGGAGAGCAGGTGGAATAGTCACTGCCAGGGTCCAAGACAGAAACGACATTCATTCTTCTGATTCTTAATATATGACGCCTCCTTAAACCTCACCGACAGAATTTATTTATAAATCTTGGCTAATTTGATAGAAACAAGATACCAGCTTGTTTTACTTTGCATTCACCTGATGACCAGTGAGCTGGAATACGTCTTTTTCCAGTTATTATTCCCTCTTAGTTTAGTGGCAAATCCCATGGGAGCATAACCACTGTGGCTGGGTGCTGTGCCACACACCTGTGACCCAGCGACTTGGGAGGCTAAGGCAGAAGGATCAAAAGTTTGAGGTGAACCTGGACAATTCTGTGAGACTCTCAAAAAAAGGAGCCACCATTGCTATCTTTCCCAGTCCATTCCATGAATTTGCAAGTCACTGAGAAGAACTATAATGTCGCCACAATACCCAGGTCTAAGAACCTCCTCCACTGTGAACTCCTCTGCAGGCTGTCAAAGCCCTCCGCTATCCTGCTGTACTCATGACCTTTCTTTTCTACGGTGCCTACTTGTTCGGGAGCCCACAGTGGGAGCCTGACAGAGTTATCAGTTAAGCATGAGTAATTAAGCAACTAGGATCTGAGGGACAAAAAGAACTCCTAGATCTGCCAAAATGGCACTTCTCCACACTGTGACTGACCCCGAAAGGGCACTGTGGAAATGTATGTCTTTTTGGTTTTGGTGATGATGTGAGGGAGGCGTGTAATGAAAGGGACCAGGATTGCTAGATGTCTTGTAATCGAAAGGATGGTCTTACCAAGATTGGTTCTGTGGGCTGGCTGCAGTGGTACACACCTGTAATCCCAGGGGTATGACAAGGTGAGGCAGGAGGATCCCAAGTTCAAAGCCAGCCTCACCAATTTAACGAGGCCCTAAGCAACTCAGTGATACCCTGTCTTGACGTAAAATATAAAAAAAGGGCTAGAGATGTGGCTCAGTGGTTAAGAGCCCCTAGGTTCAAACCCTGGTACCAAAAAAAAAAGATTGGTTTTGTGGGACTTTTTAAAGTCTGCCACACAATTATGCAGGTGGGAAACCTGGATTTAACTCTTTGAGCCTAGACTAGAACTCTAGTTTATAAATATTAATGCAGGAGAATGTATTAATTATAAAACATTTATTATAGAAAGGAGGTATAGAGTTTGACAAGGTTGAAAACCACTGTGATTTAACTAATCATTTAGCAAATAAAGGAAGGGAAGTGGAGAATAGTAACTGTGCATAGAGGAGTCTACCATACAGTAGTACCTTCCTTATCAGCACAATAAGCGTGATCTGTGGGCCCCAGATCTGCACAGAAGAAATCGATAATCCCCCCAACCCAGTTCTTAGGTTGTTTCCTAACTTATTTTATTATTTCTCTGTCTGAAAACAGCCCCCAAATGAGCTGAAGCCACTATACCTAAAGTAAATCAAACTAGAATCCAAGTCTAGAAAGAAAAGTGACACGTTCCTGTTACTGCCAATTATTTCCTAATATTGTCTTGTCATTAACTACCAATTCAAACCAAGCTAGGTTCAAATCCTAAATAATACAAAGTAGCATGAAGGGCTATTCTATTCTACTCCTACCAGTACGCCTCCCTAAAATTAACACATTAAACAATTTAGAATCTATTGTCAGGCTCTATGACATTTCTCCTGAAAATACTAGTGCTTCTGTTCTAAATTTGTTTATTTAGTTTTGTGTTTTGCACAAACGTGTTACAAGCCAGTTAAAATTTTACTGGCAGTTGTTGCTTCACAGCACTAAAATTTACATCTCTTTATTAAAGTTCTATACTTTATGGTAGAATGGATAATGGTTTTAAAAACCAGTAACAATAATGTTATTAAATCAATATTTTAAGAGATATAAATAGAAAAATGAAAGAAAAAGCCTTGTAATGTTAAATTTGAAACAGAAATTTTCACATGAAATTATAACTTTTAAAAATGTTTATTTCTAGCCGGGCACAGTAGCGCAAGCCTGTAATCCCAGCACTTAGGGAGGCTGAGACAGGAGAATTGCGAGTTCAAAGCCAGCCTCAGCAATGGCGAGGCGCTAAGCAGCTCAGTGAGACCCCGTCTCTACATAAAACACAAAATAGGGCTGGACATGTGGCTCAGTGGTCGAGTACCCCTGAGTTCAATCTCCAGTACCAAAAAAAAAAAAAAGAAAAGAAAAGAAAAAAAAAATACATAAGATCAAAAGATATTATGTTTAGAAGCTAGTAGTGTATGAAATAGTTTATTTTACTATTTTAAAGATTTTCTTGTATGTTTGAAAAGGTTCATGATGAAAAAGTTGGGAAATAAATAATTAGCAATAGAAATGTGGAAAAACTGTGCTGTCTTTTCATTCTACTAGGAGCATGTATTATTTTTATAATAAGAAAAATGGTAAACTATGGTGAGCACCAGCTTAACCAAGTGATTGGCCTGATTAGAAGGAGCACTTAGAAACTCTCAGAATAAGAACTTTACAAAGATTATAATTTGTTTGTTTTATGGTGTTGGGGACTGAACCCAGGTCCTTGCTCATGCTACAGAAGCACCCTACCATTGAGTTACATACCCTGTCCAGTCCTTTTTTCAATCTTATTTTGAGACAGTCTTGCTAAATTGCCCAGGTTGGCCTTGAAGTTGCTTTCCTCCTATCTCAGCCTCTCAAGTAATTGGGACTATAGGCATGTGTCACAACATCTGGCTCTTTCTTTCTTTCTCATTTTGGTACTGAAAAGGAACTCAGGTTTCATGCATGCTAAGCAAGTGCTCTACCACGGAGCCACATCCCCAGTCTCAGCTCTGTTTTTATTATTTACTTTTTTTTTGGTACTGGAGATTGAACTCAGGGGCACTCAACCACTGAGCCACATCCCCAGCCCTATTTTGTGTTTTATGTAGAGACAGGGTCTCACTGAGTTGCTTAGCGCCTCGCCGTTGCTGAGGCTGGCTTTGAATTTGCGATTCTCCTGTCTCGGCCTCCCAAAGTGCTGGGATTACAAGTGTGAGCCACCGCGCCCGTCTTATTTACTTATTTATTGTTTATTTTGGCATTGGGGATTGAACCTAGGGACTTTTAACCACTGAGCCATATCTCCAGCCAATTTTTATTTTTTATTTTGAGACAAGGTCTTGCTAAGTTGCTTAGGGCCTTGCTAAGTTGCTGAGGCTGCCTTTGAACTTGTGATCCTCCTGGCTCAACCTCCTGAATCTCTAGGATTATAGGCATGTGCCACCAAGGTCAGTTTGAGTTCTATTTTTTTTGTTTGTTTTTTGGTACCGGGGATTAAACTCAGGGGTACTTGACCACTGAGTCAAATCCCCTGCCCTATTTTGTGTTTTATTTAGAGACAGGGTCTCATTGAGTTGCTTAGCACCTCGCCATTGCTGAGGCTGCCTTTGAACTCGCAATTCTCCTGGCTCATCTTCCCAAAATGCTGGGATTACAGGCATGCACCACCATGCCCAGCTCTATTTTTTATTTTTTTTGTGGGGGTAGGAGGTACCAGAGATTAAACTCAGGGGCACTGGACCACTGAGCCACATCCCCAGCCCTATTTTGTATTTTATTTAGAGACAGGGTCTCACTGAGTTGCTTAGCACCTCACTTTTGCTGAAGTGAGCTCTGAATTTGAGATCCTCCTACCTTAGCCTCCTGAGCTCCTGGAATTACAGGTATTCAGTTCTATTTTTCTTTTTCAAATATTTTTTTAGTTGTTGATGAACCTTTATTTAATTAGTTTATTTATTTATATGTGGTGCTGAGACTCAAACCCAGTGCCTCACACGTGCCAGGCAAGTGCTCTACCAGTAAGCCACAACCCCAGCCCTCAGTTCTATTTTTTTTTTTTTTTTTTTGGGTACAGGGGATTGAACTCAGAAGCACTCGACCACAGAGCCACATTCCCAGCCCTGTTTTGTGTTTTATGTAGAGACAGGGTTTCACTGAGTTGCTTAGCACCTTGCCATTGTTGAGGCTGGCTTTGAACTTGTGATTCTCCAGTCTCAGCCTGCCACAGTGCTGGGATTACAGGTGTGCGCCACTGCGCCTGGCCCTCAGTTCTATTTTTAAGGATAAATTTTTATACATCACTGTAGTGGATATTCCTTGCCAAAATTATCTATATGTTTAAACCACAATAGTCACTAACACAAAGACATAAGAACATTATGAATATCATTCTTCATAGAGTCAATAGTATCTACTAAGAGTTTTTACAAAAGTCAAAATGATAGTCACCAAACATTCACTCTTCCTGGAGATGATTCTAAAGTAAGCATGGAAGTAAGGCAGGAGTAGACAGCTGCCGTTTCCTAACCATGTGGAGCAGAGAGGGGTTCCTCTGAGCTGGGCCCAGAGGTGAACTGCACTTGGCCATAGGAGCACACAGCAAAAGCTGAGCCACATCCCCAGCCCTATTTTGTGTTTTATGTAGAGACAGAGTCTCACTGAGTTGCTTAGCGCCTCGCCGTTGCTAAGGCTGGCTTTGAACTTGCGATTCTCCTGTCTCGGCCTCCCAAAGTGCTGGGATTACAAGTGTACAATCATCACAATTGTACTTTAGCCAGGCCTTTCACTGAGGCCCTGTCTATGCCAAGGTTTCTTTTCATCCTTGAACTGTAACTGAGAAGCCAGGCCCTTTCTAAGGTCTCAGCTGCCAGAAACAGAAGATTCAATACTGATTTACTCACAAGGCTGAAAGGTAATACCAAAGGTCTGTGGGATTCATTTTGTTCTCTAATGTAAAATGGCCTCACACCAGCTTCTACACCAAGATATGGAATGTCTTCTATGTTCATTTTATGTATTCAAATTTATTTCTTCTAAGAATAAGCTTTTAACTTCTTCTTCTTCTTCTTTTTTTTTTGGTATTGGAGATTGAACTCAGGGGCACTCGACCACTGAGCCACATCCCCAGCCCTATTTTGTGTTTTATGTAGAGACAGGGTCTCACTGAGTTGCTTAACGCCTCGCCATTGCTGAGGCTGGCTTTGAACTCGCAACTCTCCTGTCTCAGCCTCCCTAAGTGCTGGGATTACAGGCTTGAGCCACCACACCCAGCTTAACTTCTTTTTATACATTTTTGTGTATCTGCTTTCCTAGGAGGGCAGAATAAAGAAGGCTCCTCACATAAAAAAGTCCATGTTTGCCAGGCACAGTGGTGCACACCTATGATCCCAGTGATGCAGGAGGATTGCAAATTTGAGGCCAGCCTCAGGAATTTAGTGAGATAATGTCTCAAAAAATTAAAACAGCTGGTGATGTGGCTTAGTGGTAAAGTGCCCCTGTGTTCAATTGCCAGTATTCATCAATCAATCAATTGCAAAACAAAACCAAAAACTCCAACTAAATAAAAATTGCTGGGATGAGTGACCTACCACTGTGGGGGCGGAATTCATGTTAAGTAAACAAAAGCTTTCTTGAAATTTTTATGACTATGCCACTGTTCCCAATAAATCCCTTAAAGAGAATAAAGTATCAGTAAAACTATAATGTACTAATAAAAATATGAACTTTAGAGAAGATTCTCTACAAGAAAGAATGAAGGGATCTATAAATTGTAGAGATGGCATGAAACAGTAAAGCTATTTTTATCATGAAGAAGAATGAAATATAATGTAACTTTCCTATGTACACATACGAACACACCACAGTGAATCTCAACATCATTTACATCCACAAGACTGGGATCCTAATTAGAATAAGATATACTCTGTTCGTATAAATGTCAAAAACAGACTCTACTATCATGTATAATTAAAAAGAATAAAAATTTAAAAAAGAATTATCAGAATAAAATCATTACATGTAGTGTACTAGGAGGCAAATTCTTGTATTTTGTAACACTGTGAAAAATAAAGACGTGGTAATCCTGATGAACATACAATTTGTCCTGGGGAAAGCAGCATCCATTATGTCACTGTACTTCAGTTTCCAGGTCAAGATTTTCAATATAATTGGCATATAAGAAGTATTTATGTCTGTTTTGTACCCAACATTTTTTCTGAAAAATGTTAAACAGAAAAATTCTTTGTCTATTTTTGTACCTATTTTTGTTGTTGTTGTTGTTATTGTTGTTTTGTACCAGGGATTGAATCCAGAGGCATTTAACCACTGAGCTAGATCCCTAGCCCTTTTTATTTTTTATTTTGAGATAGGGTCTTTGCTAAATTGCTAAGGCTGGCTTTGAACTTGCAATGCTCCTGCCTCAGCCTCCCGACCTGGAGATTAAAGGTGTACACCACCCTGCCCAGCTTATTTTTATACCTACTTCAAAGATAAACCACTAGGTCCAATAGACATATGTATACATTACTAATAATTCATATTTGTGTATTTAAAATCCTTTAAAAATTAAATAATGAGAATTCAGAGATTGTCATCTAAATAAAGCCTTTTTTTTAATATTTATTTTTTAGTTGTAGGTAGACAGAATATCTTTATTTTACTTTTTATGTGGTGCTGAGGATCGAACCCAGTGCCTCATGCGTGCTAGGCGAGCATGCTACCACTGCGCCATAACCCCAGCCCTAAAGCCTGCTTTTTTAAACAAACAAATGGGATTAACTGATGGTCTCTTCTATTATAGCAATTTATACCTAGATGTGTACTTTCTTTCTTTTTCTTTTTTTTTGTACCAGGGATTGAACTCAGGGGCACTCGACCACTGAGCCACATCCCCAGCCCTATTTTGGGTTTTATGTAGAGACAGGGTCTCACTGAGTTGCTTAGCACCTTGCTGTTGCTGAGGCTGGCTTTGAACTCACGATTCTCCTATCTCAGCCTCCAAAGTGCTGGAATTACAGGTGTGCCCCACCACGCCCAGCAGTATGTACTTTCTCATTTTAACATTTCCGTTAAATATATTCCAAAGGTTAAAAACCTTCATTTGCTTTCACTTATTATTTAGGAGATTCAAAAAAGGAAAACTTCAGCCGGGCACGGTGGCTCAAGTCTGTAATCCCAGCACTTAGGGAGGCTGAGACAGGAGAATTGTGAGTTCAAAGCCAGCCTCAGCAACGGCGAGGTGCTAAGCAACTCAGTGAGACCCCATCTCTACATAAAACACAAAATAGGGTTGGGGATGTGGCTCAGTGGTCGAGTACCCCTGAGTTCAATCCCCAGTACCAAAAAAAAAAGGAAAACTTCTTCTAGGAGGCTAGAGTTTCAGTTTGCAGTTCAAAATCTGGAACACAGCTGATTCACCTAATTAGGAACACGTTTTAGTTATTTTTCAATATTAGCCTTTTAGTATTATTGTTATTGCTTTTTTAATCCACATGCAACTTTAACATCTTGAAAAAAATACGTTTTTTTTTTCTTGGCACCAGGAATTGAACTCAGGGGTACTCGACCACTGAGCCACATCCCCAGTCCTATTTTGTGTTTTATGTAGAAACAGGGTCTCACTAAGTGGCTTAGCAACTTGCTGTCGCTGAGGCTGGCTTTGAACTCGCGATTCTCCTGTCTCAGCCTCCCAAATGCTGGGATTACAGGCTTGCGCCACTGTGTCTGGCTGATAAAAACACTTTTTAAATTAGTTGCCTACATTAAAAGATCAGGAGATCTCACGTGAGAATTCAGTTTTCAGGCTTCCCTGGAGACATCTGAGGACATGGCCATGTGTGGTTTCCTTAACCTTCCCAGCTTTATTAAGGTACAACTGGCAAATAAAATTATATATAATCATGGTGCAGAACATGATGTTTTGATGGATGTGTATACCCTGGGTCTTGACTGCCACATGACTGCTGGCAGGGTCTGAGCAGGGGCTGCCTCACTGTCAGGACAGGCTCTCTGTGCTTTGCCAAGGCTACATACACTGTCAACTGCCTATCCTCCTCCCTATGAGCTTAAGAGCTGAAGAGGCCTGGCCTACAACATTACCTCTCTCCTAATTCTCAAGCTGTTTTACTTGTGTTAAAATGATTAAAATATACATATATATATTTATGCATATAAATATATAAAATATATATAAAAATATATATACACACTTTTTTTTTTTGGTACCAGAGATATAACTCTCAGCCACTGAGCCATATCTTCAGCCTTTTTGTGTTTTATGTACAGACAGGGTCTCACTGAGTTGCTAAGCGCCTTGCCATTGCTGAGGCTGGCTTTGAACTTGTGATCCACTCGCTTTAGCCTCTCAAACTGCTGGGATTATAGGTGTGTGCCATTGCACCTGGCATCACCAGTCCCTCTAATTTTTTTTATGAGACATAATCTCACCAAGTTACTTAAGGCTGTGAAATTTTTACATACAAACATTTTACATATATATTTCTTTAAATTTTTTTTTAGTTGTAGATGTATACAATACCTTTGTTTTTAATTTTTAATTAATTTTTATGTGGTGCTGAGGATCGAACCCAGTGCCTTACATGTGCCAGGCAAGCGCTCTACCACTGAGCCACAGCCCCAGCCCCCATTTTACATATATATTTATGTTTGACAGTCTATGAAAAGCTGGAGGGAGGGTAGTGAGGTATAGGAAAGCTAACAAGACATCACTAAATTGAAAAAATTTCCAAGATGGTGAGTTTTATATGACAAAGTTTATGGTGGTAATAGGCAGAGAAGCAGCAGAGAAGTGCAGTATTAGGACATATGTTAGAAGTCACAGAGACAAACTACACATTGTCTTGAGGTAGGCCTATGTCACAGCCTAATTAGGCTATATACAAATGCCTTACGTACTTAATTTTCCCCTTGCTTTGTTTTCAGATGTTCTTTATCTTTGTGATGATGCTCTTAGTTTGACCGAGGTGAGAAGGGGTGAAAGAAATGTAACAGGAACAGAGGCAGAGCAGCGTCAGATCTAGCTTCCCTTTCTCCCTGTCAGATAAGGGTTTTACCTTTCCCACTGAACTTAGCAAGAAAGAACACCTCTGAAGACCACACAATGAGGTGCTTTTCTTTTATAACTATAGAGACTATCACATGGATGTTCACAAAAGCCTCTGCTGCCCTGGGCTAGAAATGCACTGTTTTAAGGCTCACAGTAGGCCCTGGAAGAAACTCTGGTCCCTCTAACCCTGTGAGGGGTCACTATAATGGGATTCTGATTATGAACAGCTAAAAAGTGGAGGGCAGTTTACAAAGGAGAACTTTTTACCCTTCCTTTAGATGTGTTGTTGCTGATATTTTAAATGTAACAGATTTATGTTTCTGGAATTCAGCCAATATGCTGATTATTGTAAGCTGGGTTGAACAAGAATAGGTGGAATTTAGTGGTACCTAGGCCTGAACATGCCATGATAAACTACTTAATAATGTCATTCCATTTGTGCTTACATAGGAATTCTTTTTCCAGTAACAAAATTTATGTTCAATGCAGAGAATCTGATAACCTACCAGCTGACCCAAAGATAACCAATGTGAACATACTGGTAAGTATTCTTTCAAGGAGCACAGCATTAGGAGAATAGGTATTCAAATCAGAGGTCCTGGATTCAAGTCCTACTGCAAGTACTGGGCACAATTTGCACAGATCATTTAATTTCACTAAACCTGAGTTGTTTTTTTTCCTCACCTGTCAAATGCAGATAATAGCAGTTACTATGTCACTGCATCATACAAAATGCTTTAGAGCAGCCTCACATGCAGTAAGTGTGCAATGAATGTTATCTACTATGCTGTCTACACAAATGGATATACACATTTCTTCCCTACCAAATGGTTTCACATCATAAATGCTATTTGATTCTGCTTTGATCCCATAGGTATGTGTTACTACATACACAGAAGCTTTGGTGAAGCTGCTGCAGGCAATACTTAAGCAGGGCTGCCTACTTTTATACTGCATGACCTTACCACTCCAAGCACAGGTAAAGAGTAAGAAATTAGCCGGGTGTGGTGGTGCACTCCTGTAATCCCAAAGGCTCAGGAGGCTGAGGCAGGAGGATCTCAAGTTTAAAGCCAGCCTCCAACCTCAGCAAAAGCAAGGTGCTAAGCAACTCAGTGAGACCTTCTCTTTAAATAAAATACAAAACAGGACTGGGAATATGGCTCAGTGGTCAAGTGCCCCTGAGTTCAATCCCCAGTACCCCCCCTCAAAAAAAGAAAAAAAAAAGACCAGTTTCTCTAGTAGGTAAACATCTTTCAATCCTAGAAATATTTAGAATTAAATATAGAAATGTTTAAGAAAATCAAAATCATAGTAAAATATTTTTTGACTTACAGAGGCTAGAGCATACATGAGGCCCAGGTTCATACCCCAGCATCACAAAACAAAACAAAAATATAAAGGAAGAAGACTAACATATTTTATGATTTTTGTGATGTTTATAAGAATTAACATATTTGTTAGACTGGCAGTCTTAGAATTTCAAATTTAAAGAGTATTACTGAGGGGCTGGGGATATAGCTCAGTTGGTAGAGTGCTTGCCTCACATGCACAAAGCCCTGGGTTCAATCCCGAACACCACACACACACAAAGAAAGAGCATTACTGAATAATTTATTTATGACTTGTGATGTCAAGGTGAAAAATCTTAACAAGCTTATATACAGTATGGGGATATTTAAAGAACTCTAAGACTTGACCAGGCAAGATGACTCACTCATGTCTATAATCCCAGCAACTCAGGAGGCTGAAGCAGGAGGATCACAATTCAAGGCCAGCTTTGGCAACTAAATAAGACTTTTTTAAAAAAAGACTAGGAATGTAGCTCAGTGGTACAACATCCTTGGGTTCAATTCCTAGTACTTAAAAAAAGGCAGGTGGGAATGGGAAGAAATCTAAGACTCGTCTTTTAGTAAGTTTAAGAGTCACAGAATTTTTTTTTTATTGAAGAGCTTTGTAAGTTTTCTGTTTGAGTCAGACAAATGAAGTTCTTTAAAATTAAATACATTAAATTTATTGCCATTTGAAATGTGAAGGTTATCAATTAACTGTTATAGGTATTGACCAAAGGACTCATAAAAGCCATTATAAAATCTACGCTTAAAAACAGAACAATCAGATCGATAAGCGCACGAAAGAACTAGGTTTTGATTATGTATTTTAGAGAAATTTTAACATTTTGAAAACTAAATTTCTAAATAGTGCTTTCTACTTTACAAGTGCTTGTCTTCAAGGACAGTAAAAAATACCTGTCGACATCCTTCTTGATTTCAAGTCAATCCAGATTTCAAATACTCTGTTGATGGACTGGAACTGGAAAAACTACCCTTCAATCTATTTTGATGAAAGCCAAAGAATTCTTATTTTTATTGTGTGTACAACAATTGATTTATTTGGAACTTTGAAATATCAAAGCAGTTGACACTTCTTTATCCTTTCAAGGATTCTGGAATTAAGTATGGGGAATGATGATATGGACTTTCCTTTGTCTGAAGGAGAAAAAATTTGTGCGACGTTAGGCAGGACTCTTAAGGGCTAACAATGGCAGCAGGGCTTAATTTCAAGATCAAGATTCACTTCAAGACAGGACAATGAACATTAGGTGAGATACTAAGTATATGAGGAGTATAGTTTAATGATCTGTGCTGCATATTTCATTTCCTTGTTTCACAAGCACTTTACTTCTACTTCTCTCTATACTTCCTTTTACCTACAGAAGGATGGTATTTTATTTCCAAGAAACAAATGGGAAGCACAGTACCCGGTTATCCTTCCCTACTCACTCACTCCACTTCCTATAGCAACCATGCAGTTTTCTACATCTTAGCTGCACTTATGTAATCCAAGGACAATTCAAATGTAACACCAAAAAACAGAACAGCAATATTAACAACAACTAAGGCCAGCTTTCCTGAGACAGATGTGAAATCCAAGCATGCTCTACAAAAACAGAACTGTTGAGACTTCAAATTATACTACAGAGCTATAGTACCAAAACTTCATGATACTAGCATAAAAACAAGACACACAGAGCAGTGGTATAGAATAGAAGACACACAGACAACCCACACATCTACAGCCATCTGATCCTTGACAAAGATGCCAAAAACATACATCGGAGAAAAGACAGTCTTAACAAATGGTGCTGGGGAAATTGGTCATCCATATGTAGAATGAGACTAGACCCTAATCTCTCACCCTGCACAAAAAATTCAAAATGGATCAAAGACCTAGAAATTAGACCAGAAACTATGCAACTCCTAGAAGAAAACATAGTGTCAACATTCCAAGATATAGGCACAGGTAACAACTTTTTCAAAAGGACCCTTAAAGCTCAGGAAACAATACCAGGAGTTAATAAATGGGATGGCATCAAATTAAAAAGCTTCTGCATGGCAAGGGAAGTGATTAAGAATACAAAAAGATAACGTACAGAATGAGAGAAAAAATCTTTGCTAGTTACTCTTCTGAGAGAGGATTAATATCCAGAATGTATCAAGAATTCAAAAAACTTAAACTAGAAAAAACAATAAATAACCCAATATATTGTCAAGATTCTTAACTGCAGTCAACAGAAACCAACCTGATTAGTTTGAGAAGAATTTATCAAGCAATAAAAACAGCTTACAGAATCACTGGGAGAGCGGAAGAAATAGACTGCAGGCCAAGCAAGGTTCCAGGAACAACTCCCCAAAACACACTGCAGACTGGGCTGCCAAGGGAGTTGCTGCCTCAAGGATGGATCAAGAAGCTGCCAAACAAAAGGCACCAGCCAAATCAGGAAGCTGACACTATAGCTGCCAATCCAGATTGACATCTGCTCTGTCAAAATGTGTTACCAAAAGGATGGGCTGGCTACCCTCAGAACCTGCCCTGCTTCTCTCCTTGTGACTACCTAAAGCAGTCTTGGGCAATTGCTTTATATTGGGTAAACCTAGGTTCACCAGGGAGACTTGCGATTGTTAAGAGAGTCTGGGAAAAGCACTTTTGAGCATTCTAGTTTCCCCTGTCCCAAAAGGACTTCAAGGGATGTGCAGACAGCCAACTCAGAATTCAGCCTTCAAAGAACAAGTTCTTTCCACACTCCATCAGGAGGAATTCTCAGAACACTTCTTTGTACAAATTCAATATTCTAGTACAGTGGGTTCTCAAATCACCCGGGGATCTTACTTAAAACCAGATTCTGAGACTAGGTCTGAATTAAAGCCTGAGGTCTTCCATGTCTAACAAGAAAGGGCGACACTGACAGTGCTGGTCCATCAGCCACACTGAATAGCAAGGGCTCAAACCAGGGATAACAAATTTTGTTATTATTTCTAAAAAACTTTTTAAAAAAGTCTTTCACCACTGGTTTTGTAAATAAAGCTTTACTGGAACACAGGTCCATTTTGTTATATATTATATGTTATCTATAGTTACTTTTGCCTTATAATGGCAGAGTTAAGTAAGTGTGACAGACTGTATGATCTGCATAATAAATTTTTTTCCACTCTAAAAGTATATGTTATCTGTCCATTCTTTTTTTTTTAAATGATGTGCTATTATTTTTTTTATATATCTTTATTTATTTTATGTGGTGCTGAGGATCGAACCCAGTGCCTCACATATGCGAGGCAAGCGCTCAACCGCTGGGCCATAACCCCAGCCCCTATCTGTCCATTCTTTTACATTAGAGAATAAGGATATGGTGTCACATTGTAATATAAGTTTGGGGGGGGGGGTGCTGGGAGTAATATAAATATTTTTAACAAGATAAAAATCTTATATTCTATGGGTTATGCTTTTAAATTGTTTTAAAGTCTTAAAAGGCTTCTGAAACCCTAGCCAGTAAAAGCTATTAGTTTGAATGTAGAACTGTGATTCCCTTTGCTAGGGCCTAGTTTAAGCATGTGCTTATGAAGTAACTCTGGAACACCAAACATAAAGAGTCTGCAGGGGTATTCTTGGAGAAGGTTCCTTTTTTCCAAATAAAAAGAGACCCCTGAGGCAAAACTATGTATCCTGTATTTGAAGAGTATACAGAGATGGATTGTGACCAAAAGGAGAGGAGCCCGGGAACAAAAACCAATGTACTAAGGATGGTAGAACAGAAAGGTGGGAAACCCCTGGGCTCTTGGCACTGCTGAGTCAGCCAACCTGGGACTTTTTGTTATGTGATATAATAAACCTGTTATTGAATAATGACATATTATTTTCACCTGTATACATCTTAACTGATAAGAGTGACATATTATTTACAAAGGACATTCATACTCATGTTGTCATTTGAACCTCACTCTACCTCCCTTCCTCCCATGGTGGAGTAAACAGGAAGGTACTCAAGTGAGGGGCCAAGTCCAGGGAGTTTAAAGCTATTATTTCCACAGGTCACATAGCTTTTAACTAACAGAATGAGAAACTAAGATTTCCATGGCTTACTTCTTTCATTATACCCTCTCTTGATTCTATTTGGTTCTATCGCGTTTGTCTCCTCAGCAGCCACTGTAAGAATGTCTTCTCTCATCTATTCTGTTGATGTTTATCACTTCCTATATCTGATAATTTCCATTTTGGGTATTTCTTCAGAATCTGCACTATTCCCACCATTGTTCCATCAAGTACAGATGTATGTATTAATTATTGTTTATTCACTTAATGTGTCTATTAGGCTCAGGAAGAGAGGAATTCTGTGTAGGAAACATGATTTTTGCCTTCGGAGATTATAATCTAGTTATGGATACCAGACACATGATAAAACGAGAGAGACATAAACCAATGTAAGCCTGTAGGAGTTTGGAATGAAGAAAGAATTCCTAGGATGTTCAAGGTTACAATTAGTCTAAGGGGACCTCAATAAGAGCTAGACCCAAAATGAATGTAGAATGTAGACCTGCTCTGATGTCACTTTATATGTTATTCTTTTTTTTTTTTAATTTTTTTTTTAGTTGTAGATGGACAGAATATCTTTATTTTATTTATTTATTTGTATGTGGTGCTGAGGATTGAACCCAGTACCTCACACATGTGAGGTAGGCACTCTACCACAGAGCCACAATCCCAGCCCCTATATGTTATTCTTTTTTTTGGTACTAGAGATTGAACTCAGGGGCACTGAACCACTGAGCCACATCCCCAGCCCTATTTTGTGTTTTATGTAGAGACAGGGTCTCACTGAGTTGCTTAGTGCCTCGCCATTGCTGAGGCTGGCTTTGAACTCGCAATTCTCCTGTCTCAGCCTCCCTAAGTGCTGGGATTACAGGCTTGCGCCACTGCACCCGGCTCTATATGTTATTCTTAAATGCCCTCTAGAACAAGGAAAGGATTTTAAGACATACTGCCTATGAGTGCCAGGGCAAGAACATGGGGACAATAAACTTTGCACCACTAATTATAAGTCCTAAATGCGATAACATAAGCAGAGCAGAGCACGGTGTTGCCACAGCAGGCTGTGGGGAAACATCAGTTCCTTCCTCTTGGTTCTGAATTTCAGTCTGTTTCTCAGCTTCCTCCAGACTGCAAGCGCATGAAATATGGGAACTAAGGGTCCATGACTTGACTTTGTTTATTCTGAAGTATCTTATATTATGGCCCAGGAACTCACTATATGTATGTTGAATACCATGTGGCTAAATGAAAAAGAAAATGCTGTCATTTTTCCAAGCTGCACCATTTTCTGGCTTTAGCTACCATTTATTTCATGGCTAGGATCCAAGAAGCACAGGAGAAAAGGGCCTCTTCCTCCTCCTCATGCCAAGGTTAATGAGAATAAGCCATTTATACTGATGCAGACTATTTTATTTCTTAGGGATGACACTTGATCTTCTGCCACAGGTAACAGGCAATGCTGGAAGAGATCCATGGAAGGCCACAAAGGATTGTCTGGTATCACTGGATATAGTTACTACTATGAGCACTTTTCTTAGCAAGTCTGATAATGTCTGATAAACATTACCATGTCACAACCCAATCACTCCTTTAATCAAGAAGACACATGGTAACTATTAAATGCTATCTCTGTGATCTTAAGTATGCTTATTCAGTGAGTGGAAATAAATTAAAGAATCACACAGGACGGGCTCACGATCATAAGGTACAGCTGTGCCCTTTGCCTCGGTGCATACCTCCTCGCAAACTTCACGGACTGCTGCTACACTCGGCTCCTCCTCAGGCTCCATGCCACCTCCAGGGACAATCCATCGGTCTGGATGGCGACTACTGCTCACCAGCAGCACCTGAAGTCACAGAGGTCACATGGAAGGGATTAAATATTTAAAAATACATTTAGACAAATGTAGAGTTTAAATCCCACAAATGTTAAAGTTATAATTAAGACCCATTTCTTATTTACACCTCTTCAAATTGCTTTTTTGTTTTTTAATGGTTTTTTTAGTTGTTGATGGACCTTTATTTATTTATATGTGGTGCTGAGAATTGAACCCAGTGCCTCACACATGCCAGGCAAGTGCTCTACAACTGAGCCACACCCCAGCCCTCCAAATTGTTTTTTTATAAGGTACATTTTTGTTTCATTTCAAAAGGACACTCTACCTAGTAAAAACAGAAGGGCACCTACTTTAACTTTCCCTCAGACTCAGGTATCTGTCTTATCTCCTCCTTGTCCCTTTTCTAAAGCCCTCAGAACATACACCTGACAAAGCTACAAAAAGACAATTTAAAAAAAAAAAGTTACTAAAGAGCTTGTAAGCACCAAGAGAGCTGCCAAAAGAGGCCCTTGGCTGTGGTTGCCACCATGGTCCAATGCTTTCCCTCCACAGTTCTCACTCGTGTGTGTCCCAGTTCTTGTTCTATCCAATGGCCACAGGCCAATATAACTCACCACCCTAAGCTCTAAGCGTGCAATGAGAACCTTTCCTCTACAGGAGAAACAGAATATTCCTTTTATCATTTTCTCAGGGGAAATAGATCTGGAATTTTTAAACTAGGAAATGTTATTAATGGAAAGAAAACTATACAAACCACATACAAAACACTCATGAAGCAGTTTCACTAATAAAAGAAAAAAGAATACAGCTTTAGTAATTGAAACTTGACTAGTATTCTGATCACAGCTGAAATAAAAAGTTTAAATGTCTCTAGTTCCTTTTCCTCCCCCTCTTTGGGACAGATGCTAAGCAAAGTCAGCTGGACTCTAATTTGGAGGTAGAGTAAGCTTGGCATTATTTTTATAACTAAGAGAATACTTAACTGCTCCTAAACCATCACTTTCTGATGATGACGGCGGGGCCTTCCTGTTCTAAACCACATTCCCTCTGAGTGCTTCATTTCTACTCTGCAGTCATTCCTGTTGCCCAAAAGAAAATGCTAGTCCCAGGGCTGGGGCTGTAGCTCAGTGGTAGAGCGTTGCCTAGCATGCGTGAGGCACTGGGTTCAATTCTCAGCACCACATACAAATAATAAACGAATAAAATAAAGATCCATCAACAACTAAAAACCTATTTGGGGGAAAAAAGAAAAGAAAATGCTAGTCCCTCTCTGGCCCACTTACCCCAATGCCTCTGATTACTGACCTTACAGTCATCTCCCTCTTGAGGTCTCTAAAATTATGGGTCTTTGGAAATCCTATCCCATCCTTAATTCCCTTTTCTCTGTCATGACAGAGAAAATGCTCACCTAATGCTCCTAATGCTCACCTACAAAACCTGTGATGTGCAGACTGAGAGGAGACCATAAAGTTAGGGAAAGGATATGAATCCATATCAGTTGCAGACTGAAAAAAATAATGTCTTATATTTACATGTAGTATTTTGAAAAACCTACATAAGTTCTGCTTTGATTAATACAATGCAGAATAATTTAACTTTCTATGAAACCCATAGTTGATTTTTTGTTGGTATGTATATAGTTTCAATTAAAGGATACTCAGTAAAATATAGAGGGCTCCATGAAATTTTGCCATTAAAAAAGTCTCCAGCCAGGTACAGTGGCGCACGCCTGCAATCCCAACACTTTGGAAGGCTGAGACAGGAGAATCCCAAGTTCAAAGCCAGCCTCAGCAACGATGAGGCACTAAGCAACTCAGTGAGACCCTGTCTCTAAACAATACACAAAATAGGGCTGGGGATGTGGCTCAGTGGTTGAGTGCCCCTGAGTTCAATCCACAGTACCAAAAAAAACAAAACAGGGGCTGGGATTGTGGCTCAGTGTGTGCCTTGCATGCGTGAGGCCCTGGGTTCGATCCTCAGCACCACATAAAAATAAATAAAACAAAGATATCATGTTCATCTGCAACTAAAAAAAATTAAAAAAAAAAAAAAAAGAGAGTCCCCTACGTCAGATCATGTACAAAATTAACTCAAGATGAACCAAGTTAAATTTAAGAGCTGAAACTAAAAAAGAGAAGAAAACATAAGGGTAAATCTTCATGATTTTGGATTTGGCAAGACATGCCAAATTATTGGATATGACACCAAAAGCATGAATAACAAAATAAAAATATGATAAATTGGACTTCATCAAAATTTAAAACTTCTAGGCATCCAAGGACACTATCAAGAACATTAAAAGGCTATCTACAAGCCGGGCGTGGTAGCGCAAGCCTGTAATTCCAGCACTTTGGGAGGCTGAGACAGGAGAATTGCGAGTTCAAAGCCAGCCTCAGCAACGGCAAGGCGCTAAGCAACTCAGTGAGACCCTGTCTCTACATAAAACACAAAATAGGGCTGGGGATGTGGCTCAGTGGTCGAGTACCCCTGAGTTTAATCCCCAGTTCCAAAGGGGGAAAAAAAACGACTACCTACAGAATAGAAGAAAATATCTGCAAATCACATATCTAATAAAGGTATAGTTTCTAAAATATACAAAGAACTCTTACAATTCAACAAAGACAACATTTCTCCAAAGATGACATACAAATGGCTAATAAACACATGAAATGATGCTCAACATCACTTGGTCACTAAGGAAATGCAAAGTAAAGCCACAATGAGATCCCACTTCTTACCCATAAGGACAGCTACAATATGAACAAAAGGGACATAACAGGTGCTGGCAAGGATGCGAAAAAACTGAAACCCTGTACGTTGCTGGTAGGAGGCAAAATGACTCAGCCATTGTAGAAAACAGTTTGTTGTTTCCTCAAAAATTAACATAAACTAGGCGCAGTGGTGCACATCTATAATCCCAGCAACTTGGGAGGCTGAGTCAGGAGGATTGCAAATTTGATGTCATCCTGGGCAAGTTAGTGAGATGTTGTCTCAAAAATTAAAAGGGCTGGGCTGGGGTGGTGGCTCACTGGTAGAGTGCTTGCCTAGCATGTGTGAGGCACTGGGTTCGATTCTCAGCACCACATATAAACAGATCAAGTCCATTGACAACTAAAAAAATATTTGAAAAAAAATTTAAAAGGGCCGAGTGTGCGGCTCAGTGGTAAAGCACTCCTGGGTTCAATTCCCAGTACCAAAATAAAAAGTTAACATAAAATTATTGTATGACCAGAACTGGGGATGAGGGGCTCAGTGGTAGAGCACTTGTCTGCCATGTGTGAAGCCCTGGCTTTATATCCCCAGCACTGCACACGTACAAAACCATGACCACATGACCTAGTAATTTCTAGGTATATACACAAAAGAACTAAAAATAAGTACTCAAATACCTGCACACAAAGGTACAGAGCAGCGCTATTCAGAATAATGAAAAGATACAAATCACCCAAATGTCCATCAAAGGATGGATGGATAAACAAAATGTAGCTGGGCATGGTGGCACACACCTGTCATCCCAGAGACTCAGGAGGCTGAGAACAGCCTCAGCAATTTAGTGAGGCCCTACACAACACTGAGACTCTGCCCCCTGCCTCAAAATATAAAAAAGAGTGAGGATGTCGCTAGGCATCCCTGGGTTCAATCCCCAGTACTTAAAAAAAAAAAAAAAAAAAAAAAAAAAAAAAAAAAAAAAAAAAAAAAAAAAAAAAAAGCAGCATACTCATACAATAGAATATTATTTGGCCATAAAAAGAATGAATTACTGACACATACAACATGGATAGAACCTGGAAATGGCTGGGGTTGTGGCTCAGTGGTAGAATGCTTGCCTAGCATGCATGAAGCATTGGGTGTGATCCCTGGCACCACATAAAAATAAAACAAAATAGTTACTGTATCCATCTATAGTTAAAAACATATTTTTTAAAAAACCTGGAAATATTACACTAAAAGAAGTCAGACACGAAATGGGATATATGATACAATTCCATTTATATGAAATATGTACAACACGTAAATCCACAGAGACGGAAAACAGACTGATGGCTGCCAGGGACTGGAGGAGGGAGAAGAGGGATAGCAACTGCTTAACTGGCACAAGGTTTTATTTTGGGGAGTGTTCTGAAAGTAAATAAGAAGCAGTAAATGCAATTAATTTTTTACTTTAAAACGGTTAATGTTATGTTACATGAATTTTAGCTCAATTTTTAAAAACCCAGTTTTCAGACCATGAGCTGGGCATGGTGGTGCAATCCCAGCAGCATGCCTATAATCTAATAGGTAAGAAAGAGCCAAAAAGAAAAAGCAGTAAAACGAGTTAATCCTTCACTAATTTGTTATATAAATGACAACAAAGTCTCTCTTCCCCTGCCTCCTAGAAAAATGTTTACCAGCCATTCTAAACCTAAGCATGACTTCAAAGGCTGACTAGGTCCATTCAGCCAAGTTTCAGTTCAAATGAAAAATCTTTATGCAGACATTTCAAAGGTAAAGCAAAGAAAAGGAAAACTCTGACATAAAATATAACTAATCAATTTTTAAATTTCAATCATTGTGAAAGAGTAATTAGTAAACCCAGCTTGTGCTACTGCTTTGCACATTCAAAGCATGACTATGAAGTAAGACTATCTGCAATAATGAGGCTGGAGAAAGTATGCCTCATTACTTTTAGTCACACTTCAAAGCAAACACTATTACTGGTAAATAGCTCGCCTCAGTAAGTTTCCTTGACAACCTTTTGAAAATTTACTGCCTCAAACCCCAAAACAAAAGAGAAACTTCTTTACTTAGCCAGGGTCTTACTCCTTCCTGCCTTGTAAAATGCTAAATGGTGTTCTGGTCAGTAAAGTATTTGTTAGGGAAGGGTGAAGATGCTGGGGACTGAACCCAGGGCCTTACACATTAAATTCTTATTATGAAGTTTAATTTTGAAACACAAAATACTCTAAAAAAAAATATTAAGTGGCGAAGTTCCTAAAAGATTCTGATAGTCACATGCTTGGGGGAAAAAATCCTAGAATTTATCATTTGTTCAAAAAAATATTCATTAGGCACCATCGTGAGCCAGGACTGGAGATGCAGAAAATAAAATCACTGCAATTTTAAGACAGATCATACATAGTGAGGTATGGTCAACCGAGAACCAGACCTTTATGAAGCTTTAGTCATTGAGACAGGTAACAGTGCAGAGATGGATAAACACACATGGGTTCATGATATGGTGGCTATATACAGCATGAAGAAATCAACAGGCCAGGGACAACTTGTTTTCCATGTGGACACAGTGAGGGGATCATCACATAAACTAGGACACATGTGTGCAATGAAAGAATTTTTAAAATGTGTGAGAACAGAAGTTTTTTATTTACCTTTTTTTTGAGGGGCGGGGTACTGGCCTTGTACATGTTAGGCAAGTGCTCTGCTACTGAGCAACATCCCCAGTCCTTTTCTCTTTAAATTTTGAGATAGGGTCTTGCTAAGTTGCCCAGGCTGACCTCAAATTTGAAATTCTCCTGCCACCATGCCAAGTTTTTTTTTTTGTTTTTTGTTTTGGTAGCGGGGATGGAACTCAGGGGCACTTGACCACTGAGCCACATCCCCAGCCCTATTTTGTGTTTTATGTAGAGGCAGGGTCTCACTGAGTTGCTTAGCACCTCGCCATTGCTGAGGCTGGCTTTGAACTCACCATTCTCCTGTTTCAGTCTCCCTAAGTGCTGGGATTACACCCAGTAAGTTTTTTAAAGAACATAAAAGCCATATTTCCTGCCCTAAAGGAACAGAGTATCCAGTGGAATAAGAAGAAAAAGGGGGAAAAAAGCATTATTATACAGAATTATACAGAGTGAGGAATGCTTTGGTTGAGTTATGAACAGGACACCACCATGGCATTGAAGAGACACCTACTTAGGCTTGGGGGGAGGTGGTGGAGAGATGATAAGGGTTTCTTTTTTTTTTTTTTGTAGTGCTGGGGATTGAACTCAGGGGCACTCGACCACTGAGCCACATCCCCAGCCCTATTTTGTGTTTTATGTAGAGACAGGATCTCACTGAGTTGCTTAGTGCCTCGCCATTGCTGAGGCTGGCTTTGAACTCGCAATTCTCCTGTCTCAGCCTCCCTAAGTGCTGGGATTACAGGCTTGAGCCACCGCGCCCGGCTAAGGGTTTCTTAAGAGAAGTGACCTAAGGGGAATCCAGGCTCAAGAACAGTTATTCAACAGCAACAACAAAAATTTCAATGGCTACTGTGTTCATGTGCTTATAATACAAAAGCAAAGTGGTTACAGTCTCAGCCCTTAAGAATTTAAAGTCCCTAATTGGCAGAGACCAGAATGCTCACCAGACAGTCTATGCTCTTGCCTACAGTATTTCCACCCCCCTTGCTGTTAAGTGGGGCCATGTGACTAGATTGGCTAATGAAATGTGAGAAGGGACAGGTGTCACCACTGGGCTGCAGCAGCAAGAAGTCCATCCAGTCTCTCTCCTCTTTTGTCCCAGTGCCCAAGGACACTGGGAGGTCCAGCCGGTGCAGCTACAAGCCTAGGCCCCTGTACAGAGGAGTGTGTGTGGAGCAGAGCTTCTGAAAACCCATGACTGATAGGCATCATAACAAGGAATAAAACTCTACTGTGTTAAAACAGTGAGGTTTCAGGGCAAATTTGTTACTGCATGTTAACCTAGCCTGCTCTGATTAACAGTGTGAGAGGTAAATGAAATGTCTGAAGATCTGTTCTGGGACCGGGGATGTGGCTCAGTGGTAGAGTGTCTGCCTGGCATGTAGGAGGCCCTGGGTTCAATCCTCAGCAACACAAAAACAAACAAACAAACAAACAAGATCTGTTGCCTGCTAAACAAATAAAAAGAACGAACCAGTGATAGAATAAACAGAAAAATGCTTTAAGAAATGAGGACCAAGGGCTGGGGTTGTGGCTCAGTGGTAGAGTGCTCGCTCACCTTGCATGTGTGAGGCACTGGGTTTGATCTTCAGCACCACATAAAAATAAATAAAGCTATTGTGTCTATCTACAACTAAAACGTCAAATAAATAAATAAATAAATAAATAAATAAATAAGGGCCAAGAGACAAAAAGGCAGAGTCCAATTATAAACAGTTTGGATTGAAACCTGAAAGCAACAGGGAAGTCACTGAAGCCTAGAAATGGCAATGTGGGTTTTAGAAAGGTCACTCTGAGACTGGAGATGGAAGAGGTCTGGTGATGGAGGTTTCTGCGGTAATTCAAGTTAAGAAATGATAAGAACAGTAGGAAAACGGGAGTTGGAAGGAAGTGAGATTTTTCAGATACATCAAAGGAAAAACCTACAGGACAAGATGAGAGCCAGGATACAGGAGTACGATGCCCTGCATGTGGACTGGCTCAGTGGTGAAACTGCCCTCCAAGGAGACCATCGAGAGGTGTATGATGGAGGGAAGCACAGGAAGGGATGGGGAATCTAGCCTGTAAGCGTGTGCATCTGCATCTGAGGGTTCAGTGTGACGTCCATTGAGTATTTCAAGTGGGATATCATATGAATGTGGGACTGGAACTAAGAAAAGGAAAAGAGACAGAGATTTGGGAAACCACAGTTTCAGAATCATCCAGTCAGGGTGAGATTAACCAAGGGGAAATACATGCATATGCAAAGCCCTAGCTCCAGGAGAGGAGCCGGCCCTTTCCCCACCCACCCTCCATGCCCCTGATGTCAGGCAAACTTCCATTCCACTGCTGAGGGCGTGGAGGAGGTGGATTGTAGTCCAGACAACCTAGGTTAAAGTTCAGGAGATATTTCTCTTGAAGAAATTAGTCTATCTATGATGACGTACTGCTAACTTCTGGAGAATGGCATACGTTCATACATCTAACTTGACCTCATTTACAACAATGCAAAGCCCTAGCACTCAACGGCCCCTCAGCACTAACATTATGGCCAGAAAGCTCTGCTGGCACCCAGGTGGCACAGAACCACATAACCCATCAAATCTGTGATAAATAAGCCCTGCAGACTGGTTCTACAGACAAGCTCTTTTTCATCATGTATGTGTCCCTTCTTAACATAAGACCAACAAAGTGAATAATTATTTGTATTTGCTTGGATTCCCAAATAAATGAAAGTCTACTATTTTTTCCAGATTTTTTTTTTGTACCAAGGATTGAACTCAGGGGTACTCAACCACTGAGCAACATCCCCAGCTCTATTCTGTGTTTTTTATTTAGAGACATGATCTCACTGAGTTGCTTAGGACCTCGCATTTTCCTGAGGCCGGCTTTGAACTTGCAATTCTCCTGTCTCAGCCTCCCTAAGTGCTGGGATCACAGGTGTGTGCTACCACACCCAGCTCAGAACATTTTAAAGAACAGATGTTATAACTGCTTGTGCAAAATGATCCATAAAATGCTTCAACGATGACTAAAGGTAGATATGAAGTGAAAAAATGTATTAAAAGCAAATCAATAAATTATCACATGGCCCAATACTAGTATTTTCAGTTCCTAGAGTTTTAAAGCCATTTAACCTATTTTTAAAATAGCTACTTAAAATTTTTAAAGCTATTTAAAAAAAATTTTTTTTTAAATATTTTTAAGTTGTTGATGGACCTTTATTTTTTTTGTATTTATATGTGGTGCTGAGAATCGAACCCAGTGCCTCACACATGCTAGGCAAGCGCTCTACCACTGAGCCACAACCCCAGCCCTAAAGCTATTTTTAAAAAACTACACAGGAGCTCAAAAATAGTGCTAAAAGGAAGAACCATTTAAATATAAAATGTTTACAAAATGCCTTGTAAACATCATTGTTCTTACCTAGATGACTAGGTTATTTGTTTAAACCAATCTAGTGATGTGTGCCTGTAATCCCAGCAGCTCGGGAGGCTGAGACAGTAGGATCACAAATTCAAAGCCAGCCTCACCAACTTAGTGAGGCCCTAAGCAACTTAGCAAGACCCTGTCTCTAAATAAAATATAAAAGGGCTGCGGGTGTGGCTCAGTGGTTAAGCGCTCCTGGGTTCAATCCCCAGTACCAAAAAAAAAAAAAAAGGAGGAGAAGAAGAAATTCCCTGCCTACTTACAGAGAAACACTATATGGTGCCATGAAGATATTGTGATTTTCTGTCAGTCTGTCAGTGTCTACCTTGGGAGCAACAAGGTATTTTAAGAACAATATGAAAAGGCAGTCACAGACACAAACTATTATATACAGACACCATCCTTAAGTATGAGTCCCAGGGTGTGGGGTATGACACTAGACAATGATTGCCTCTGTACAACTGGGGGCCCTGAGGAGGAGGTGTGTCACTTTAAAACTTCAGGTACAGCTGCTGTATTTTAGAACAAGCATTGAAAACTTTTATAACTGACCAAGAAGAATGCCAAGCATTATTTCCTAGGAAATTTCTGAAAGCCAAATGGAGTGAATGGAATATTTAGAATGCTCCGGTTTCTTGGGGTCATTAACACAAATGAAGGAACGGCATTCCTGACATCCATAAACTGCATTATTTTCCCACACAGGCTCAGAGCTGTAAGAAAGTACTTCAAAACGTCTGCCTGTTGACAGGCTGATTCTGCCAAGTCATGCACTCAGTGTCCTCCAAAATACAGGTTCACATAGAAGACATCCACTGTAAACTCAAAGGCAGATACTGCATTCAAAGTAGCATCAATGTACTAATCACATTTCAACCCAATTTAAGGTGTCAAAGTACACAATGTCTATTTTTTAGAAAAGGATAGTCAAGAAACTTGAGACACCAGTCTGCCCCTAACACCCATCCGTCACACAAATGCAAAGAAAAAAAATCTCATCTCTCTGGACTTCAGCTTCTTTAGGTTTGAAACGAGGTGGTCTAAAGAATCTCTAAATCCTTTCAGCATTAGCATTCTATCATTCTAAATTAACACTGGTGCATGTGTCTAGAACTGTGGTTCTTAATTCCACTCTACTTATTTTGCTGTGCTGGGGATCATTTTCAAAAGGTCCAAAAGGACACAATGAAAAGCAAGCCTTCTCTCTTACATCTGTCCCCAGAGTACTTCTTGTGAAGACTTCTTGGGACAGTACAGCATATACGTATAAACAAACATTTATTTATTTTCTTTCCTCTTTGTTAACCCTAATGGTAACTCACTATTCACACTGTTCTACTTGACTTTTTCACTTAAGTTATGGAGATCATTACATCAATACAAACTAAAGCTAGTCAGTCAATCTATTGACAAAGTCTCATTATGTTACCCAGCTGGTCTCAAACTCCTGGACTCAAGTGATCCTATAGCCTTAGCTTCCCCAATAGCTGGAACTCCAGGTGCACACTACCATACTCAGCTCTTTTTTCAAATGAATGGTAATTTTTTTTTTAATTTAAAGTTTTATAATAAAACTTCCTCCTTATAGAAAAATTCCAAACACACAGAGAGAAAATATAATGAATTCCCAAGTAGTCACCATCACATCAATATTTATCAACACCTTGCCAATCTTACTTGACATTCAATCCAAATACTGCTTAAGGTCTCATGAAAGAGCTATGTTCTGTATGATTATGCCATCAGCTTGTGAAAGAGTGAAATCCATTTATTTCCATTTGTTTTTCATATATAGGAATTGCATTTTGTTATAACTGAAATGAAAGTCACCTGTTCTGAAAAGCAAAGATTGTCAGGACATGATTCTATGAGTCTGACTAATGTACCAACCTGAACCCACACCTCTCTAAAGATACACATTTTCATCTCCCTCAGAAAGTGCCTTGTGCTGACATGGTGGCACATGCCTATAGTCCCAGTGACTTGGGAGATTGAGGCAGGAGGATTCCAAGTTTGAGGGCTCCCCAAGCAAATTAGCTCAAAATAAAAAATGAAAAGGCCTGGCGATGTGGCTCAGTGGTAGAGCACCCATGGGTTCAACCCCAGTACAATAAGAAAGTTCCTTATGCCTCTTTCCTGTCAATGTTCTGTTGTGATTTGTACCACCCACCACAAATTATTTTTGCCTATTGTGGACTTTTCATATAAATGAAATCATACAGTAACCATCAGTAATTTCAATACATGGTTGTACCATAATTTACTTAACCAGTCCTCTCAGTGAACACCTTGAGTATTCCCAATCTTCCACGATTAAAACAAAGTTGCAATTAATAGCCTTATACATGAGCCATTCTGCACACGTGAATATATCGATAGAATCTGTAATTAATTTAATATTCACTGAACATTGACTCAATGTCCATCAGTGTTCTAGGTACTTGGGATATAACAATGAGCAAAACAAAGACCCTACTCTTGTGCTCATGGACAATCTAGTGGGAGAAGACAGACAAACAAAATAGTATCATGTCAATAGGTGCTAAGAGAAATAAGGCTGAATGAGGAAGCAGAGGAGAGAGGGAGGAGTGGGCAGGTCACAAAAGGCCACTCAGAACAAGACAAGGAGGTAAGAACTTGGGGTCTTATCCCAAATGGAGAAGAACGCTGAGAGGTACTGGGTACACAGAAACACATTTTAATAGAATCGCTCAAAAGAGCAACAAAGAGAACAGACAAGTGGAGCAAAGGTGGGATAAGGAAACCACTGGGAGAATTTGTAATAGCCCAAGAGAAGTGAAGAGGGCTTCCACTAAAGAGGTAGCAGAGCAGGGGTGAGAAGCAGCGAGATCTCAACTCCACTGCAAATGGTAGAGGTAAGAGTATTCCCACAGTGGACTACGAGTAGAAAAAAGAAGGAAGCTAAGCACCACCTGAGCTCCTTGGCAGGAGTTAGATTTCCCCTAGGTAAAGCCCAGGTGCCTATCCAGCACACCTGCAGAGCTGCTGAGGGCGGTGGAGAGACAAGTCTGTGGTTCAGCAAGGAGGTCAGAGTTCAGACTAATATTGAGCTGTATGCAGAATGTGGAGCTGGACAAGATCGCTTAGAGCTCATACAGCCTCTAACATTTTAAAGGATCCAACAAAAGATCTGAGAACAACAATGAGTGAGAGGAAAAACCCCAGTGGAGCACACAAGAAGTGCTTGAACGATCAACTGGGCTAAATGCTACAGAGAGAAAGGTCAAGTAAGATAAGAACTGAGGGCTGACCACCATAGTTGGCCACGTGAGGGTTACCTACATTGTGATAAGAGTAGTTTACTGAACCTGAGAAGGGAACTGCCATGTCAAAGATAGGCACATTTGTAATTAAATATTGATGTTTTGCCATTCCTGGAGGTTTGCAGCAGTCTATATGCCTACTATATAATCTATATGCCCACGAGGCTGTTCCCACAGTCTTGCCAACATGTAGTATTATTTAACATTTTGATATTTGCCAGTTTGATAGTTGAAATACAGTATCTCTTTGTAGCTTCAATTCAAATTCCTCTTATTATGAGAGGAATGTGGCATTTTAATATAGTCAAGAATCACTTGTGGAGCTGGGATTGTAGCTCAGCGGTAGAACGCTTGCCTCGCATGCGTGAGGCCCTGGGTTCGATCCTCAGCACCACATACAAAGCAATAAAATAAAGACATTGTGTCCATCTACAACTAAAAGAAAAAAGAAAAAAATTAAAAAAAAAAAAAAGAATCACTTGTCCGGGCTGGGGTTGTGGCTCAGTGGCAGAGCGCTTGCCTAGTATGTGTGAGGCACTGGGTTCGATTCTCAGCACCACATATAAATAAATAAATAAATAAATAAATAAATAAAGGTCTACTGGCAACTAAAAAATATTTTTTAAAAAGGAGTCACTTGTGTTTCCTTTTTTTTATATCTTTATATAGCCCATTTCTTACTTTTTCTTACTAATTTGGAAAAACTCTTTATATAGGTATCAAGTAAATTAGCCTGGTGATAGTCAATACTTACTCAGAAACATAGATGATGTCTGTATATTGATCTTAATCCTATGCCACACTTAGTTCACTAATTAGTTCTAATAGCTTCTGGCGGATTCCTTAGGATTTTCTACAGAGATGATCATATTGTATGCAAATGAGTGTTTTACTTCTTCCTCCCTAATTTATCTTTGATTTCTAAATCTTGCCTTACCGTACTTACTGGCCAAGACTTTCAAAACATGATGAATAGAACAGGGCATTATCACAAAAAAGTCAAAGGAAAAAAAACAGGTAGGAACTATATTAAGATTGAAGGTGCCTGGTGTGGTGGCACATGCCTATAATCCCAGAGGCTTGGGAGGCGGAGGCAGGAGGATCGCGAGTTCAAAGCCAGCCTCAGCAAAAAGCAAGGCGCTTAGCAACTCAGTGAGACCCTGTCTCTAAATAAAATACAAAATATAGAGCTGGGGGTATGGTTTAGTGGTTGAGTGTCCCTGAGTTCAATGCCTGGTACCAAAAAAAAAAAAAAAAAAAAAGATTGAAGGTGATCCATGCCTATAATCCCAGAGACTCTGGAAGCCGAGGCAGGAGGATCACCAAGTTTGAGGCCAGCCTCAGCAATTTAGCAAAGCCCTGTTTCAAAAATAAAAAAGGCTGAACTGGGTGTGGTGGTGCATGCCTGTAATCTCAGCAGCTTGGGAGGCTGAGGCAGGGGAATCGCAAGTTCAAAGTCAGCCTCTGCAACTCAGGAAGACCCTGTCTCAAATACAAAAAGGGCTGGGGATGTGGCTCAGTGGTTAAGTGCCCTGGGATCAATCCCTGCTACCAAAATAAATAAAACAGGCTGACGATATAGCTTGGTGGTAGAACATCCTTGGGTTAAAACCCTAGGACAGGGAAGAAAAAAAAAGAATTGTGAATTCCTAGTTAAGGACAGCCCACTGCTCTAAGACTCACACTCAAACAGATGTAAATGTGGGGAAAGAGTCCACTATAGACCAAGAGGTTTTAATTATTCAACATCCAGAAAATTATATATAAATAAATATTATATAATCAAACATCTATTAAAGGAATCACAGACACTGATGACATTGGTTGAATGTGGGAAAGGAAACAGGGTAGCTGGAGAGACAAGCATGGCAGGTAGAATTTTTCCTGTATCTTACTTATGCCATTTGATTTTTTTTTTTTTTTTTTGTACCGGGGACTGAGCTCAGGGGCTCCTGACCACTGGAGCCACATCCCCAGCCCCATTTTGTATTTTATTTAGAGACAGGATCTCACTGAGTTGCTTAGCACCTCACTTTTGCTGAGGCTGGCTTTGAACTCTTGATCCTCTTGCCTCAGCCTCCCAAGTCTCTGGGATTATAGGCATGTAGCACCACATCCAGCATAAATAGTAATTTAAGGAGCTCATTAAACTTTACAAAATGACCAAATGATGAACAATTTTGAAGCTTTTTTAAAAAAATTTTAAACATTTATTTTAGTTGTAGGCAGACAGAATATCTTTATTTTATTTTTTTATGTGGTGCTGAGGATTGAACCCAGTGCCTCACGCGTGCTAGGCGAGCACGCTACCACTGCGCCATGACCTCAGCCCAATTTTGAACCTTCTACAAACCACATTTAAAGACACTGCCAGCTGGGCACAGTGGCACATGCCTATAATCCCAGCAACTCAGGAGGCTGAGGCAGGAGGATCCCAAGTTCAAGGACAACCTGGGCAATTTAGTAAGACTCTGTCTCAAAATAATTTTAAAAGGCTGGAGTTGTAGCTCAGTGGTAGAGCACCCCTGGGCTCAATCACCAGTAGTAGCACACAAACAAAAATTACCTATATGTGATAACTTCCTCTATATATGCCTCTTAAAATATAATGTTAGCCAGGTGCGGTGGCACACACCTGTAATCTCAGCACTTTGGGAGGCTGAGACAGGAGAATCGAGAGTTCAAAGCCAGCCTCAGCAAGGGCAAGGTGCTAAGCAACTGAGACTGTCTCTACATAAAACCCAAAATATGGCTGGGGATGTGGCTCAGTGGTCAAGTACCCTTGAGTTCAATCCCTGATACCAAATAATAATAATAATAATAATAATAATAATAA
>PVHX01012057.1:13250-27386 GCA_004024805.1 Geosciurus inauris | reverse complement strand
AAAATCTGTTTCTACACTAGCATATGTGTGTCCTTTTACCCACCATTAAAAAGTTTTAGTCCTATCATCTTTTTCCTCTTTCTAAATTTTTAGCTAACCCATAATAGAGCTATATTTAGTGGAAACTGCCCATTCTTTGAACATTTCCTCCACTGATCTTTTTTTTTAATGTTTAGCTGACTTCTTTCATGTATTTTTTTAATATTTTTTAGTTGTTGATGGATCTTTATTCATTTATTATTTGTATGTGGTGCTGAGGATCGAACCCAGTGCCTCACACATGCTAGGCAAGCGCTCTACCACTGAGCTACAGCCCCAGCCCTCTTTCATGTATTTTTTTTTTTAATTTTTTTTTTTTTAGTTGTAGATGGACACAATGTCTTTATTTTATTGCTTTGTACGTGGTGCTGAGGATCGAACCCAGGGCCTCACGCATGAAAGGCAAGCGCTCTACCACTGAGCTACAATCCCAGCCCCTCATGTATTTTTAATGAAAGTGCTTGCAAATCTTTTCTTAAAGCAAAGAAAATCAAAATTATAAAATTATTGACTTTTTTCCCCTCTATTTGAAGGCCAAAACAAAAATGGCTCTGCCCAACTCTGGAAAAGCATCGCTGCTCAACAACTGATTTGACCACATTTCTATAGTGCCTCTGAAATTTTGAAAAAAATTGATCCTAAATTTGTTTTTCAACTGTACTTCAAACCATTTAGAGAATGAAACAGCCTCACAACACCCACCCAATGAAGTATGCAGAAAACAAAGGCTTTTTATCCATGCAATTATGTCTTAAGTTGCCATTTAGTTCTAACCTAAAAGGAAAACTTTAAACTGAATACTTTCAAAAATTATCGTGGGCCGGGATGCAGCTCGGGGCAGAGCACTTGCCCAGCACAGGCCAGGCTCTGCTTCAATCCCTAGCACCAGGGAAAGGGAAAAATAAGTGGTCTTAAAACCAATTTTTTTAAAATATTTTTTTTAGTCATAGATGGACACACAATATCTTTATTTATGTATTTATTTATTTATTTATTTATTTATTTATTTATTTATTTATTTTTATGTGGTGCTGAGGATCAAACCCAGTGCCTCTCGCATACAAGGCAAGCGCTCTACCACTGAGCCACAACTCTAGCCCCTTAAAACCAATTTTTGAGGTAAAATAAACATAAAATTAACCATTTAAAAGTGAACAATTGAGTGAAATTTAGTATGTTCACAGTGTTGTGAAACTACCAGCTCTACCTGGTAGTTTATCTATAGTAGTCTGATAGTCTGTCTTGCATCCAGCATAGTCAAAACACTTTTATCATTCCCAAATAAAACCTCATGCCAATAAGCTGCATATTCCCATCCCCTCTTCCTTAAGCCCTCAATCTGCTTTCTATATCTATGGGTCTACCTATCCTGTTTCTTTCATATAGAGGCGTTCCTTAACTTATGAGGGCTTATATCCTGATAAGTAAAAAATATCACAGGTTGGAAATGCATTTACTAGCTTGGCAACAAAGTACAGTGTTTTGGTTGTCTACCTTCATGATCACATGGCTGAGTAGAAGCTATACCTTACTGCTGCTGCTCAGCATTATGAGAATACGTATTGCCTATTGCTAGCCTGAGAAAAGATCGAAATTTAAAATCCAAAGTATGGTTCTTATAGCGCATACATCATCTTTTCTGTTTGTTTGTTTTGGCACTGGGGACTGAACTCAGGGGTACTCAACCACTGAGCCACATCCCCAGCCCCACTTTGTGTTTTATTCAGAGACAGGGTCTCACTGAGTTGCTTAGTGCCTCGCTGTTCCTGAGGCTGGCTTTGAACTTGCCATCCTCCTGTCTCAGCCCCCTGAGCTGCTTGGGATGACAGGTGTGCGCCACCACACTCAAAAGGCACATCATCTTGCCATCCTAAAGTAAAAAAAATAGCTGAGTGCAGTGGCGCACGCCTGTCATCCCAATGGTTCAGGAGGCTGAAGCAGGAGGATCAAGAGTTCAAAGCCAGCCTCAGCAACTTGGTGAGGCTCTAAGCAACTCAGTGAGACCCTGTGTCTAAATAAAATATAAAAAAAGGGTTGGGACATGGCTCAGTGGTTAAGCTCCCTAGGTTCAATCTCCCATCCAAAAAAAGAAAAAAGGGGGGAAAAAAAGGCAAAAAATACCATATGTTGAACAAAGGTAACTGGAAGGCTATCTGTAAATGGAATCATATAATATGTGACATTTCATATCTGGCTTCTTGAACTTAGCATGAGGTTTTCAAGGTTCACCTCCATATTATAACATTTATCAGTATTTTATTCCTTTTTATGTCAGAATAATACTCCTAATGCATGTAAAAGCCATTTACCACAATTTGTTATCATTCATTAATTTGGTTATTTTCACTTGCTGGTTATTGTGAATAGTGTTGAACACTCCTATACAAATATCTGAACACTTGTTTTCAATTCTTTTGGGTACAAACCTAGCAGTGGAATCGATGAGTCGAACATAATTCTCTTTAAGTTTTTGAGAATCCCCCATAAACTTTTCCATAGCAGCAACCATTTCATATTCCCACCAATAGTGTATGAGTTATCTAACTTCTCCCCATTTTCACTAAAACTTAAAATTACCTAACTTCTGAAAGGAAGATGGAATGCCTGCTTAATAAGATTGGGATTGAGTTTTAATTACATACATATATAAATATAAAACTTCTACATATATACAAAAAAAAAAATAAGATTGGGAAATGTGAAAATCTCTTTCTCCCCCTCTCCTCGCACACACCCACGCACACACCCACGCACACACCATATAACTAGACTTTCCCCCAGAAGATATGTAAAAGCATATTGAATATCAAGAGAATAAGAAGATGAGGGGCTGGGGATGTGGCTCAGTGGTAGAGCGCTTGCTTAGCATGTGTGAGGCACTGGGTTCAATTCTCAGCACCACATAAATATGAATAAATAAAATAAAGGTTTTGTGTCCATCTACAACTAAAAAAAAAAAGAGAAAGGGGGAGAGAGAATAAGAAGACAAGCCAATGACAGTGAGAAAATATTTGTAAAAGACATATCTAATGAAGGTTTTATTTGGATAAGATACACAAAGAACAAAATATGCAAATATTTTAAAGTAGATAAAAAAACAAATAACCTGATTTCAAGTCAAAGACCTGAACAGACACCTAACCAAAGAACATATACAGATGGTAAATAAGCATTAAGAGAAGATGCTCCACATCATGCGTCATCAGGGAAATGCAAATTAAAATGAGATATCACTGAATACCTCTTAGGAAGACCCAAATCCAGAACACTGATGACAACAAACACCCGTGAGGGTGTGCAGCAACCAAGTCCTCATTTACTCCTGGTACGAATGCGAAACAGGTCAGCCACTTTCAAAAACAGTTTGCTAATTTCTTTCTTTCTTTCTTTTTCATACCAGGGATTGAACCCAGAAATGCTAAACCACTGAACCACATCCCCAGCACATCCCTTCACCCCTCCCTCTTTTTTTTTTTTGTAGTTGCAGGTGGGCAGAATGCCTGTATTTTTGTATTTTGTTTATTTTTATATGGTGCTAAGGATCAAACCCAGTGCCTCACACGTTAAGCAAGCACTCTGCCACTGAGCTACAACTCCAGCCCGCCAACAATTTTTTTATATTTTATTTAGAGACAGGTCTTGCTAAGTTGCTTAGGGCCTCACTAAGTTGCTGAGGCTGGCTTTGAACTTGTGATCCTCCTGCCTCAGCCCCTCAAGCAGCTGGGATTACAGGTATGTACCATGGTCCTGGCGATGTTCCTGGTGAGTCTGACATTTTCTTTTTTCTTTTGGTACCAGGGATTGAACCCAGGACCACTTAACCACTGCCCCAGCCCCCCTCCCTCCTTTTTAAAAATATTTCTTTAGTTGTAGATGGACACAATATCTTCATTTCATTTATTTATTTTTATGTGGTGCTGAGGATTGAACCCAGTGCCTCATGCATGCAAGGCAAGCGCTCTACCACTGAGCTACAATCCCAGCCCTGCCCCAGCCCTTTTTATATTTTATTTAGAGACAGGGTTTCACTGAGTTGCTTAGGGCCTCGCTAAATTGCTGGTGCTGGCTTTGAACTCACAATCCTCCTGACTCAGCCTCCTGAGCCACTGGGATTACTAGAGTGAGCCACCACACCTGGCTCAGGTTGGCATTTTCTAACAAAGCTAAATACACTGTCACCATAAGATCTGGCAGTCACATTCCTTAGTATTTACCCAAAGAACCTGAAAATGGCTGTATACAGAAAAACCTGCATACATATATCTATAATTCAGTTTTACTTATAACTGCCAAAAACAGTAAGAAATCAAGAAGTCCTTTAATAGGCGAAGGGATAAACTGTGATACATCCAGAGAGTTATTTTTCTGTGATCAAAAGCTATCAAGTCAGGCTTGGATTATGGTGCAGTGGTAGCATGCTCGCCTAGCACGCATGAGGCACTCGGTTCAATCCTCAGCACCACATAAAATAAAATAAAGATATTCTGTCCACCAACAACTAAAAAATAAATATTAAAAAAATTTTTAAAAAAGCTATCAAGTCGGGGCTGGGTTGTGGCTCAGTGGTGGAGCGCGTGCCTTGCATGTGTGAGGCACTGGGTTCGATCCTCAGCACCACATAAAAATAAACTTAAAAAAAAGATATTGTATCCATCTACAACTAAAAAAAATATTTAAAAAAAAGCTATCAAGTCATGAAAAGATGGGAAGGAACTTAATGCAAATTACTAGGTCAAAGAAGTCAATATGAAATGGCTACATATTGTTCTATTCCAACTATGATATTCAGAAAAAGGAAAAACTATGGCTACAGTAAGAACAACAGTGGTTACCAGAGGTTTAGAGGGGATAAAGGGATGAAGAGGCAGAACACAATGGAATTTTAGGCAGTAAAAAATTTTCTATGATACTGTAATGGGGAGTTCATATTATACATTTGTCCAAATTCATAGAATGTACAAACCAAGCATGAACTCTACTCTAAACTATGAATTTGGGTTGATAATGATATATGAATGTAGGTTCATTAATTGCAACAAATGTACCACTTTGGTGGGAGCTGCTGATAGTGAAGGAGGTAACTCAAGGAGAGGCAGGGGCATCCAGGAACTCTACTTTTCCACTCAACTTGCTGTGAACCTAAAACTGCTCTAAAAAGTAAAGTCTATTGTTAAAAGTGGTAAAATATTTTTGAATGTACTGAATATATTTTAAATTATAGTGTTGGATTACTTCAATGGTCAGTAAAGTTTTAATATAACTCAGGATTATTAGTAACAGCTATAACTAATATTTCTATAGCAATTTATGATGTTCCAAATTCTATTGATGTAAATATAATCTGAGTTAATTCTCACAATAACAGTAGGATTTAGATGTTGTTAGTGGACATATCTCTACTTCACACTTGAAGAAACTGTGGTCAAAGAAGGCAACTTGGACCTGAGGGCCAGATCTGACTCTAAAGCTGTGTTCTTTCTGCCACACCACGTGACTGCACATGACTGCTACAGTACCATCCACAAGAGGTGACTCTCACCATGACAGTCCTGAATAAAGAGCGAGTTATGCTTGTAGCTTCTGCTCCACAGCACATGAATTCCAACAGTGTACACTAGCAAAATATGCTCAGTGTACACAGCAACAATTAAACACAACACTCAACCAGCAAGGATGAGGTCTTATCCTCCACTTTTTTTTTTTTTGGTAGTTGTAGATGGATAGCATGCTTTATTTATTTTTATGTGGTGCTAAGGACTGAACCCAGTGCCTCATATGTGCTAGGCAAGTGCATACGCCACTGAGCTACACAGCTCCAGCCCTTACCCTCCACGTTTTTGGGCAACCAAAAGTTGACATTCATAGCTGATGTATGAACTCAAAGGCTGTATCTAAATTCACTGGGTTCTAGTCCAGCAGAACCTGGGAATCCACCAGGCCTCCGGATCCACATCTCACTTTCAGAAAGATAAAGTTACTTGGGTCCCTTTGCAAGTTAACTTCGATCGTAATTATTTCAACAAATGGTATTTAGTAACTTCCACTAGGGGAAGGAAACTATGCAAAAGAGATTCCCTAAAGTGGCAAATAACCAAAGAGAAAGAAAAAGGGCAGACTTAACTCCCCATCCACCCACTGCACTAGAAAATAACTGAATTTATATCCTAGCTTATGAAGAGGAGGAAGGAGGCCTGTCATTTAAAGGTAAGAAGCACACTCAGCAGTTGAGGGAGATTAGTAAGTCTTGGCAGTGGGGAAAGAGGGCTCAAAATAGATGCATTAAACAGAGTTAGGTGAGAGTTCTGATCAACACATATTTTTAGTAATTGCACAATTATAACTTTCACATGTCCCGTTCAAAATTAATCCAGCTGAAGTCTTTAGAAATGCCAGGAAAGCGCCCCCCCGCCCCCTTACAATGGAAATAGTCACAACTAAAGAAGCCCAGCACTGATGTGGGCCTGGGCCTGGCCCTGCCCTGAAGCCTGACAGAGCTTTCACTCCCACCACACAGTGTCCCACCCTACACCCCCGCCTACAGTACTTCCACGCTCTATATTTGATCTGTGGGTGGGTGTGATGTACATGGCCTAAGGAAAGCAGCGAGGAAAGGAAGAAGACCTAAAGAGAACCTTTGTAAGTCTTCTATAATCTGTTCCCCTTTTGTCCCTAAGACACTAAACAAGGAAGCTATTTGCTAACTGACCAGGCTAAATCAAGCTCAAACTAGGATTAAAACTGGGGCTGGGATTGTGGCTCAGTGGTAGAGTGCTTGCCTGGCACCTGTGGGGCACTGGGTTCGATTCTCAGCACCACATAAATAAAGGTATTGTGTCCATCTACAACTATTTAAAAAAAAAGATTAAACTTGACCACACTGTTTTAATAAAAAATCTCTCTACTGGGGTTATTATTATTACTTTCATTGTAGATGTACACAATACCTTTGTTTTATTTTTCATTTTTATGAGTGCCTCACACGTGCCAAGCAAGCGCTCTACCACTGAGCCACAATCCCAACCCCAGCTCCTTGTTTAATTGCTTTCAAGTTCTTTTACGACAAGGATTTTTTTTTTTTTTTTTTTGGTGGTACTGGGTATTAAATTCAAGGGTAGAGCAGATCCCCAATGCTTTTTTAATTTTTTATTTTGAGGCAGAGCCCCTGAGATCTCCTGCCTCAGCCTCCTTAGTTGCTGGGATGACAGGTGTGCACCACTGCACCTGGCACAAGAACTTTTTTACACCTACTCCTATTGAACATCAAGAATCAAGGAAAATGTTTCAGATTATAATAAAAAGTCAGAAAAAATGATCGGTAGAGAAAACAATAATAACTGGAACATTGTAGTATTGTCAATTATTATAAATATAACTGAATCTAAATGAATTTACTAAAGCTCTAACTTTGTCCAGGAACTTAGCTCCTTCGTTCTCCAGCACTATAATAACTCCCGTCTGTGTGTGTGTGTGTCTCTCTCTCTCTTTTGGTACCAGTGATTGAACCCAAGGGTGCTTAACCACTGAGCCACATCCTCAGCCCTTTTTATTTTTTATTTTGAGACAGGGTCTTGCTAGGTTGCTCATAGACTCACTAAGTTGCTGGGGCTGGCTTCAAACCTGCAATCTTCCTGCCTCAGCCTCCCAAGCCACTGGGATTACAGGAGTATGCCACCACTCCCAGTTCCTCTATCATTTCTAATATTTCCAACAGTAGTTCACCTGTTGCTTCCATTTTTTTTTAAATATTTTTTTGGTTGTAGATGGACACAATGTCTTTATTTTATTGCTTTGTATGTGGTGCTGAGGATCGAACCCAGGGCCTCACGCATGCGAGGCAAGCGCTCTACCGCTGAGCTACAATCCCAGCCCCCTGTTGCTTCCATTTTTTATAGATGGTTTTTAAAAAAATATTTTTAGTTGTAGATGGACACAATACCTTTATTTTACTTGTTTTTCCTTTATGTGCCTCATACTGAGAGACAAGCACTCCCAGCCCTAATGCTTTTATTTTTAATAAATACATTTCAAAATATAAATGCTAATGACAGTTTCTAAGTGTAAATCATGGAAAGCCAATATATAAATCCTACCTATCCTTTAAAACTCAACACAAATGCTGAGTACAGTGTGTACATCTATAATCCCAGTGACTCAAAAAGCTGAGGCAAGAGAATCACAAGTTTGAGGCCAGCTTGAGCAACTTGGTGAGACCCTGTCTCAAAAAATAAAAAAGGCTAGGGATGTAGTTTGATGGTAGGGCAGCCCTGGGTTCAATACCCTACACTACAAGAAGAAAAGAAAAGCTTAACACTAATGCCCCATCTTCTGTCCAACCTTTACTTTGTAAGTAAAGGTTTCCCTGCCCTAGGAAGTCATAAGCCCTTTCAGACAGGGCCTAAATCTTGGTAATTTCTGTGTCACTAAGTGCATCCAGCATAGTATGTGCAAGGTATAACAAATGCTTATTAAAATAACCAATCAGGCTGGGCGCGGTGGCACAGGCCAGTAATCCCAAAGTGCAGGGATTACAGGCGTGCGCCACCGCGCCCAGCTCCAAATCCTTTTTATTTTAGGACAGGCCTAAGTTGCTTAGGGCCTCGCTAAATTGCTGGGGCCGGTCTCAAAGCCAGCCTCAGCAATGGTGAGGCGCTAAGCAACTCGGTGAGACCCTGTCTCTACATAAAACACAGAATAGGGCCGGGGATGTGGCTCAGTGGTTGAGTACCCCTGAGTTCAATCCTCAGTACCAAAAAAGAAAGGAAAGGAAGGAAAGGAAGGAAGGAAAGGAAAGGAAAGGAAAGGAAAGGAAAGGGAAGGAAGGAAGGAAGGAAGGAAGGAAGGAAGGAAGGAAGGAAGGAAGGAAGGAAGGAAGGAAGGAAGGAAAAGAAAAGAAAAGACCATCAAATAATGGGAGGTGCTAAGAGGGAAATTCAAGAACGGAGGTTGTTTTTCTGAGAAAAAGCAATACACTGATCCAAAGTAATTCATCTTTTAAAAAAAAAATATTTTTAGTTGTAGATGGACTTAATACCTTTATTTTGTTGATTTAGTTTTATGTGGTGTTGGGAATCGAACCCAGTGCCTCACACGTGCCAGGCAAGCACTCTACCACTGAGCTACAGACCCAGCCCCAGTAATTCATCTTTTACTTAAAATCATTTATCCCGAAAGTGAAAGGATTTTTAAAAACTTCTTACAGAGAATTATATAGCCATGACCAAGGCAGGTACCTGGGGGATCTTCTCAGGAACCTTATGCAGTTATCAGAGATCAGTAGCCTCAGAGACCCTTCTCTTGACCCCTCTGTGGTATGACTGACACAATGCACTTGCATAAAGCATATAATATTCATACTCTTGTAGACAAAGCTAAGATTTCCTAGAAGCAGCTTACAGTAGGTCTATTACATAGAAGATTGAAGAAGAAATAACACTTGAATAAGGCTTTGAAAAATAGTTTTGAAAAGTATAACATTTTTCCTGGTTTGTTTTTAAGACTGGTGACTCTTCAAAGAAAATGGCAAGTATCATTCAAAGTCCAGATAGATTATCCATAAAACATTTTTGACAATTTACACCTGTCCCAATGGATAAACCTTTTACTACCTTCTTGGGACCATTCTACTAGCCATCTCTATGACGTTCTTTGAATCTAGATACAACAATAACCTCTGCTCTAGAGACAGGTTGAGAATACAGTTCAAATTCAGATTAGTTCAGTGAAATTTGTTGACTTCTTTCTTCCTGTGCTTGGTCTTCATACTGTGGCACCATCAACCACCCAGGTGTTCATGTTATAAACGTAGAAGTCACCTGAGACAAAAAGCTTCTCCCTTTCCTTTCCCCCTCTATTTGACCTGATACTTAGTTCAGGGAATCTCCTCTACCCCCATACATAACTGAAATCCTTCTTTCTGCTTCAATGTCACTAACCTAACTCAAGGTGTTTGACTGAACTTTTATAATAAAACTATCTGGTCTCCCAATATATATGCTCTCTCCCTTCCAATTTATTCTCTATTCTGCAGCCCAAATAATCTTTTTTTTTTTTTTTTTTTTTGTACTGAAGAGTGAATCCAGGGGCACATAACCATTAAGCCACATCCTCAGCTCTTCTGTTTTTTATTTAGAGACAGGGTCTCATTGAGTTACTTAGGGTCTCACTGAGTTGCTGAGGCTGGCTTTGAACTCCTGCCTTAGCCTCCTGAGTCGCAGGGATTATAGGACTGCACCCCATGTCCGGCCCAATATTTTAAAACAAAACCCTGATCACATTTCTCACCTAACTCTGCTATTTAAAAAACCCTTCAAATGCCTCTATTGCTTTTAAAATCAGAACTATAATCAGGTGAGTGAAAATATGGATTTTCAAGGATTGTTCAAGTGCTGACTAAAGCTGGATAATGAGGGCGCTGAGCTCATCATACTGTTCTCTCTTTTGTGCGTCCTTCCCAACGCCTAGCTAACACTCCTCAGAGACGTGGGCAGCTTGCCCTCAGACATCCCTGCCCAGGAAGTTCATATCAAGGCCTTTTGTCAAATGCCCTCACTGACTTGATCTTCTTGTCCTGTACGCCGTCACTTCAGTCTGTGATGAAGCATTTCAGTGTGACTGTCAGCCTCCTAAGAGCAGAGCCCCTGTTTTTGCTCATCAGTGCTCCTCATTCCAAGCACTCAGCCTAGGACCTGGCAGGGAACCAGTGCTTTAAAAATAGCTGTTGAAGGATCTATTGCTATCTTAAGACTTCCAAGGGAACTGCTTTCAATTTTTATAACAAAACATACTTCAAATTTTTAAAAAATTACTTGCCATCTTGGTCTTTGGTTCCCTCAAACTGCTACAGAAAAATCATTCTTATTCCCTTTGGAGAGTCTTTCCTTTGATTTATGGGAGTTTCCTACATTCCTGTGATGGCAGTATTGTGATTACCCCAACCAAAACAACCGTATAAATCCACATCCTGGACTCCTTTCACTCTTCTTTTTTTTTTTTTTTTTTAAAGATTTTTTTTTTTAATTTGCAGATGGACACAATGTCTTTATTTTATTGCTTTGTATGTGGTGCTGAGGATCAAACCCAAGCCCTCACGCATGCGAGGCAAGCGCTCTACCGCTGAGCTACAATCCCAGCCCCTTTCACTCTTCTTTATAGTTGCTCCTTCTCCTTCCCTCAAAGCAACCTCAAAGGACTCAAAGATATGGGATAAATTCCCTGCCAGGCCCCAGGAACTTTCCAACAGCTCCCACTCTGATGACTGGCAAGCAGATTTCGGTTAGAGATGCTTCAGCAGAGGCTCCTGGACTGTGCGCAGCTTCTCCTGTCACCATCACGAACACTCCCATAGTGCAGCCCTGGCACCAGCACCATGCAGCTTCATTTGTATCATGTAGTAAATGGATATTAAGGGGGCTTATCTTTTTTTTATATATCTTTTTTTGTTGTAGGTGGACAGAATATCTTTATTTTATTTTTTTTATGTGGTGCTGAGGATTGAACCCAGTGCCTCACACGTGCTAGGCGAGCATGCTACCACTGAGCCATAACCCCAGCCCAGGGCTTATCTTTTGTCAGAAGTTCTAGGTGATAAAAAAACAGAAAAGACAAGAAATTAAATAATTTTGGTTATTTTCTCATGTTTAATATTCAGTATAATAATTATCTAGAGAGTGATATCTTGCACATTAATTTCAATACTTAGAATAGTGCATTAACAGCCTGAGAAATAAACAGTAATTCAAGAGACTAAATTTATTAAAATACCTTCTAAATCAAAAAACAGCATGAAGCATCTGGTACAGGATATACCAATTAATTCAGACACCATTAAACTAAATTTATAACTGATTAGAGGAGTAAAAAATTAACTTTTATCCAATCTATGATATGTTAAGTAATTTTATAGTCCAAAAAATGTACACATACTCAAATGTCTAATTATGTGAAAATATTCTATGCTAACTACTAAACTCTCTCATTGGTTACTTAACACTAGTCAGTGAAGACCTTCATTAGAAATCATCTAACACTATATACAAATCAAGAAGAAAGTTCCACAACATGGACTTCTGACTATTAAAGAGTATTGTCATGTAAACTTGAATTATGACAACTCTACTTCGATAGGAAAAAAAAAAGATCTACTAGATTTTTAGACCATATTTTTAAACAAAACACTGGCCTCTAACAGCAGAGTAAGCACACCTTCAAAATTTCATTTCAAATATTTTGAGCAACCATTTCTCATAAATTCTAATTACTAATATTACAAGACTACCTACTCAAAAGTTGAATATGAGCAATGAAAAACCTTGTTTTTTTTTTTAAGAGACAGGGTCTTGCTAAATTGCCCAGGCTGTCTGAACCTGCGATCCTCCCATCTCAGCTTCCTGAGTAGCTGGGATTGATTACAGACAGGCATGTGCCTTCAAGCCTGGCTCTTCATGCATTTTTTAGGAACTACTTTTGCCAAGTTCAATAAAAAGGTTCAACAAATTTAGTAAGAAGAGTTCTTAACCATTTGCTCGTTATAAAACCAAAGCTAAAGGGTAGGCCTTCTGAAACTCTGAGCCCTCTACTTACAGGCAAAGCTGCATTTTGATTTCAGACAGGTAAAAGCCTATCTTTAGGAAAAGATTTGAAATCTACATAATGTTTAATTGCTGATTGTTGCTGGTTTCAGGCATCTGTCCTTATGGCTAATTCCTCCTGTTCTTATTAGTCTTATCTGGTGTTTATCAGAGGTTGAGCTAGCTGCTTACCTATGCCAGACAATTTATTAAGTAATCTCTTTCATGTTATTCTCTTTCAGAAGCATAGATTTTTATCTGATGGTTACTAAGAGACTTTTACTTGGTATCTTGTATTGTCAATTAACATTATGTAGGGCTCCTGGGTATCACTGACCAAACGCTTCAATAAGCCACTCAGCATATGCATACTAACCCCAAGGTATCAGGGCCCTTTAGGAGGCTATTCAAATCTATTCCACAAAACTTCCTTCCTTCAGTCTAGAACTCGATGTCATGTCATTCTACAATTTGCCGGCTAATCTCTAAAAATGTGTATAGAATTCTTAATCAGTGTTCTATTTCTTGAGTAGCACACTGTTTACAGTTAGAATTAAGTGACAGTTTTTAGGCTTTCTGTACTCCCATTTGCCTGTATAAGTAATTCTTTGGTAAATCTGAGCTGTAACTGCAGCTGTCTTCAGGACTACTGCCAGTCTACAACACAGCACTGATTCTGCGGAATGGCTGAGATCTTCCTATGCACAACCAAGGCAATTATTATCAAGAAGCTCCTGGGTCATCATTCCATTGTATAAAAGAACCACAGGAAGGGCGCTAAAATCCAACCTAGAGCAGGAGTTGCGAGATGCAGAGAAAACAGCTACATCAGGAATCAGCTAATCACTCTAAACATTTCAGCAGGCACAGGCAGGTCTTTCCTGTTATGGTCACTATGTTACCAACAAAGAGGTGACCCACCAACTAAGATGAGCTTCTAAATCCTGGACTTAACTGCATAGCAACATATTCATTCCAAATAAGATTGAGAAAAGGGCTGATCACTTATATGTTGTTTTTCAAATATACATGAAATAACATTAGTCTACACCATCTTTTTGGGATGTAGGGGCATTTTTGTTTTCAGTACTTGGATTGAACCCATGGGCACTTTAACACTGAACTATATCCCCAGCCCTTTCATTTTTTAATTCTGAAACAGGATCTTCATAAATTCTCCAGGCTGGCCTTGGCCTTTGAAACCTCCTAGCTCAGCCTTCCAAGTAGCTGGACCAACATCACCATGCCCAGCACAGTGTTTCTGAATAAATAAATAAAACACAACAACCCACAAGTCTATATATATATGACACACTAAGGATCAAAAGCAAGGAAAGACCTGGGCATGGTGGCACACACCTGTAATCCCAGCACTCTGGGAGGCTGAGACAGGAGAATCGCGAGTTCAAAGCCAGCCTCAGCAACGGCAAGGTGCTAAGCAACTCAGTGAGACCCTGTCTCTACATAAAACACAGAATAGGGCTGAGGATATGGCTCAGTGGTGGAGTACCCCAGAGTTCAATTCCTGGCA